>VWZF01005181.1:302470-581409 GCA_013396755.1 Sclerurus mexicanus | reverse complement strand
CCCCCCCCCAGTAGTAGACACTCAACTTCACATGGCAGCCAAGGAGTATGTCATGAGGACTCCAGTCATGCTAACACTTGTAACTGGAGGAAGAAGACAGATGTGATAGAATTTTGGAAATTCTATTTGGGTAAACTACAGATGTAATAGAGGATGTAGATACTGATGCAGCACAGCTACCTCACAATTTGGATAATTAACCCATAGGTAATCAAGAACTGTCAGCCTTGTGCTAACTGCAGAAGCTATGGCATCCTGAAAACATTGCTGAAAGTACTTCTTGCGTTTTCATTTCACTAGAACTCTAATTTGGACGGCTTATTGACCTACTTTCTGTATGTCACTGCTTTCAGCATGTTAACCACCGCCCCTCCCCAAACACTCACGGCTATTTCAAATAAGTGCAAGAAAAAGAAAGGGTAGTGCAGATGTTGTTTGTGCACACAATCAATGCATCCCTTCCCCACTAAAGTTTAATAAGGATTGTTAGTACATCATTGTAGCTGGTAATTGTGTAGGTACACATGGTAATTGCATGTATTTGCACTAATTATGTAAATGCACAATAATTAAAGCTCCAGGGTTTTCATGGTAAATTTTTAAGACACTCATGGATTTGTCATGGCAAAAGTGTCAGTCATGTAACCCAGTGGGAAAGGAGGGGCAGAAGAAGCCCAGGAGGAGATGCTTCTTAAGTAAAACACAAATATTTATATATAAATAAGTGGATAGAGGACACTACATCATCAAATACAGCTGTCATGCCCAGGTACAGTTTCTTTCAGAGCCTTTTTTCAGACTTGGGGGGAAAAAAACAAACACAAAAAACTAGGAAAAAAAAACCCCAAACCACGTAATGTTTTTCACAGTAGGTTAAAACCTACTTAAACTACTTAATATCAAGTACTCCCCCACTCTCTACACCTAACGTCCCAGTTTTTCCCATTTAGCCAGTGAAAGGCAGAAGTGAATTTTTGCTCTCTTTTTGCCATTGTAATCACTTGCTAGTATTACCAGTTTGCTTTATCTCCCAGAGGCCTTATCACACTCCACTGAACACGTCAGTGAAAATATCCTGACACTGCTTGGATTCGGATGGATCTCCCAGCACGGTGTGCTGCCTTAGCACGAGAGTCATACACTGGACATTCAAGTTGCTTTTGTTTTGAGGTTTGCCGGCTTTTCTACCCTCCCCTAAGACTCCAACCATTCCACTCACCCTCACGTCTTCAGTTACAAACTTGCAGGTTTCCTCTAGGGAGCACCCAGACCCTCCTGCAAGCACTTCCCTGGCGCAACAGAAAGAAGCTGCCCATCCCTCCCCACCACCCTATGCTCCAGCCCATGGCTGAGCCTGCCACGGTGCAGCTGCTCACCAGAGCTTTGCTACAATGCCCTGTGGACCTCTAGACTCCGGGAGAATTAACTACACCATTAACAACTTGAGGCATATGGAGGAAATGCAGCTTTGGAAACACATAGTGTACATATCCTACCAAACCAACAAATAGGGACATGCACTGTCCAGCTGTTTTTAATCACCTCTAACAGCAAACATGAGTAGCACCCTAGAATAATCTCATTATCCTTGTGCCAGGACCACAAGGGGCTGTTCAAGAAACACAGCAAGGTAACTTGAAGTGCTATGGATTCAGAGCATTACTAAGCATTTCACACGACAAAGCCTTCCCTTTCAAATCACAACATTTGAGATCTTAATCGCTTAAGTCAAGTGCTCAGTTTTTTAGCCACTGAAAGGTGTCTGCATCCATAAGACTTAGATCACTTAGAATGCATCAGCCTGACTGCACTTAGTGCAGAAATATTACGTACACCATCACCCCTGCTTTGAATTTGGCACAGCAGCAGTCCTACTGGGTCATACACACTGCCCATCCTCACTTGCAAACACTCCAGCAGAAAATCAACACAAGAGTTTTAATCTACCAAGACCTAATAACTTAAATCAAGATACAAAATAGAACCTCCTCAGGATTTGCAGCAAAACTTTGAGATTTATAGGACTCACAACCACACATTACTACTTCTTTAAATCTAACCCCATACACACAGGTCAAAACCCTCTATATTCATAGCTCTTCTGTACCCCACCACAACACAAGCGACGCTCCTTACCTGTAGGACTGAGGACAAGCCACTGCAGCAACACAAAACTTAAACTCATCTCCTACAACTTCGAGATTCCTATAAAGGTGCACTCCCAACCTTCCTCTAAGACTCTCTGGGGTGTGCCCAGCTGATAATTTAAGGTGGCGGTTTAGTACAGCTGTTTCAAATTGGCTCGTCAACCACAGCTGGGGCAATAATGAGTTCTCTCTTTAATACTTCCTGAGCTGGAGAATTTGTCAGAAACTTAGTTGCTTTTTTCAAATCTTCTTTTTGAATGTGCAATCTGCCGATTATTCTCTGTCTTAAAAACAAAAGACAACTTAAGCCAAACAGCCTCTTCTTGCTGCAAATGTCCAAATCCCTGATTCTGAGAATAGAACTAATACATGTTTCAGTACTTAGTTAAAACATAAAAGAAAGAAATTACTAGAACTACAGTTGAACCAAAGCCCGTATTTTTCCTGATACTCTAAACAAGTTTCATGTGATTCAGGTGCTTTTTCTTTTGAATGTGGTTTTGAAGGTACTATTTCAGTTTTAAAGCTACAATTGAAGAAAATTCGTAAAAAAAAACAAACAATTGATCAAATCTAGTAAAAATTATTTTAAACACAGCTTTTAATTGGCAACATTTAATCCCCCAAGAGAAGCTGTTGGGGACAGAGTATTTTCAACTTTGTTTTTAACAATAGACATATTTTCAAGGTTTTTATTTCCTATGTTAATAAAAGTTCCTATACTTATGCATTGCTAAAACAGTGATCTGTTGTATTAATTTCCTTTAATTTTTCAGTAAATTAATCTGTTCTTGAGAGAATGGATGGTGGATGTCTAAAACCATGAAATACGGGGTTTGAGGGCATGAATGGGAAAGCAGATGAGGTGGGTTACAGCTGAAGCGCATTTTCTGTGTGTCTGCAAGGAATTTATTTCAGCTTGTCTTTGCTGTACAGCAGCACTGAGAGGCTAAGTTAGAGCTTTAACTTGTGCTAGTGCAGGACCAAAGGTCTTTTGGATGTTTATATCTAGTGGCAACTTGTATGATAAACACTTGCTTCCAGTGAAAGCACTATCCAAGCTGATTGAGCCTGCGATTCAGTAAGGTCCCCTGGACCCGATGCTGCCCAACTACATTTGCATAGACAGGAAAAGCCTAATACCTCTGTTTGAGGAAGATTTACGTGTCACAAGGAGAAAAATTAATTTACCTGGGCCCTAGGGATTTTTAAAAGAGCTAGTGAATTGAAGGCATTTATGGTATCTGCTAATATTATCCATATATATCCTTTTATATATCTCATATCTGAGCTGTGAGCTGCAGCACTAGTGATGCCAAGCTTGGTGCAACCACAGAGTTCTTCTCTTCATATTGCCTAAATGTCACTGTTGCTTTCCCAGTATGTTTGACAGTGAGGTCAGTACCAGCATCTCCATTTCACAGGCGGGGAAACCATAGAAACAAAAATTGAAATTACTCCAAAGGTGGAATAATCACAGTCACTTAGAAGACTAATAGAAGGCGGCAGTGTAGATGTTTCAGTGCTAGTCCTGCTCACTCCTCACTGCTCCAGTGCAAGCACCTTCTTTTGTGAAGCATCTCTCTGGTCAGTGCCAAATTTATGAAATCAGTTTTGGTTAATCAAATTAGCAAAAGCAGTTTGATAATACAGCTGACATTCACATTACTTAGGAAGAAGACTTGATAGCTTGGACACAAAAATATCTGTGGGTAGCAAACAGTTTATTTAGAAATTGTACATCTGTGCAATTCTTTTGGCCTGCATGAAAAATATGAATAAACGTTGTTAAATACAAGTAGATCTAGTAAATACAAATACATGCGTATGAATGTACATCACAGGTGATGGTTGTGAAATGAACTGGTTGATCTGAGATCCTCACACAAGAAATGCTGACACAGTAGGTTATTTAGCAGGGACTGTTGGAATATACAAACCACGGCTATTTCGAACCTGTCCACAGTGAGGGTGTCCTTTACTGGATATTTGCAACCCAAACATCCAGCAACAGAAGACATTATTGCAGATCTGGGTATCATGATTTACTTGACCAGAACTTGTACCTGAACCTGTTTCTGACAGGCAAACTGCATTGTCAAGTGTCTTGTTCCAACAAGTCGGCAACAGTGTCTGCATATTTTAAATCCGTGTGTTGAGTCATCATTATTTAAATGGAACGTAAACCACCTGAGCATGTCATCCTTACAAACCTCCTACAACTCTTTGTGGAGTTTTCCCTTTGCAGGGCAGGGACGGCCCCAGAAATTCATCCCTGGTGTGAGCCAAAGCTGGGCAGTTATTCCCTGGTTGCTGTACCACAATATATGGCTGCAAAGGGAAGTGTACTAGGGGTAGTTTGTTTGCTGTGCTTGTTCCTTTAAAGAAGAATAATAACACTATAATTCCAAGCGAAATTACACTTGTTCCACTTTCTCTTGCCCTTGAAAATTTGAAAGCAGAAAAGTAATCATTTAAGCCATTTCTTTAGCTGTGGGGTTTTATTTTATTTAATCTCTATACATACACATTTTTCCAGTGTACATGCTGAAAGAGCGGCTGTTTGATTTCCTGTTACTGCTAATGATTCTATGTTTTTGGTGAGTTTTTTGTTTTAAACAATGGCTCATGCAGCAAGTTTGACTTGAATTAATGGCTTTCTGACTTTTGATGAAATTCTTTTTCCAAATACTACTTTTATATATTTATTTTCTGGATTCTTTTTTCTTTTCTTTTGGGAACTGGCACACAGCAGTTAGACTCCATCTGCTGGGTAAGGGCCAAAATAGTCTCAAGATGTAGAAGTGACTTCAAGACCACTTCTTACTACATAGAGCTCACCTTTAAAAACCTGAAAAGTTTCCAAACCCACCTGGAAGCACACACAGTACATGCCATATGGCTGCTACTATTGGGTTTTGGTTAAATATTGAATAAAACTTGTGGGTGGAAGCTAGGAACCAAAGTTACTTCAATTCAGACTCCGTAATCTCATGTGCAGAGGTTACCAGTGACACCATAAACATTATGTTCTGCAATGGCTTAGTAGGACTTGAAGATTAGGGCAGTGTAGTACAAGGTAGTCCCGTAAAAGTCCTGAAATTAAAAGGCACCTTTGCTAAAAGAAATTTTAGTGAGAAGAAAATATGAATTCTTATGCTGCCTGTACTGCTCCGTCATTTCCATAGGTGAGAGAAATCCCACTTGTGGGCAATCCTTGCTAATGCAGCCCATCCTCTCCTCAGTATTGCCTCCGTGTATGATATTTTAGAATCAGTCCTTGGGGACTGAAGGGAGACTTTGTCCCTACAGTGCAGGGGAGAGAGAAGCAGAACAACTATCCATCTCTGCCAAAAATGATGGTGATGGAAAAAAGCAAAAAAGTGATAAAACAATCCCTTAGTCTGATAGTAAACATCCATCCTCTCTTGTTTTAAAATGATCTGGAGGAAAGGGTAGAGAGAAGTGACTGACTTTTCAAGTATATGAACAATCTTTTCCCTATTTTATAGGTATATGGAAGACACATCTTGCCCGAGCTCAATTCATGTAATTCATGTAATGTTTAGACACCTGTAGTGAGATTATTTTTCCTGTTTTAATTTGAAGAGCCTGCACTTCTCAATCTTTTTTGCTGTTGAGACTACTGAAGAATGTAGCTATATCTCTGGGGAAAATGTATGCCAAAAAACCTGGCAGTCTGGCCCAACAGTACTTAAATTCCAAGTATTATGAAACACATGTAACAAGAAGGCTGTTGCTTTCATTTCAGGGAAGCTGAACAATGAATCCCACAGGGGATCAATGGGAGCAGAGTCAAACTTCCCTCCATTTCAGTGTTCTCATTCTGCTTTCTAGACATGAAGTTAAGGCCCAAGATATACAAAACACTCAACAGGGAAGCTCATGCAGCCCAATGTCTTGTCTAAGCCACCATTTACATACAATTTGTTGCAAGATTAGGATCCGAGGCTCTTTTCTCCCTGTCTGTCTCTTTCCTTCTGTCTTTTCTGTTTTTATGTTTTCCTTGGTACATTTTAAAGCCATGTCTACTCTATTAAGTGTTGAGTTGCCAAAGATCAACCATGGAGAGTTTGACTTCAGAGCAAGATTCAGGCTCACAGAAAAAGTGACAATATTTTATGAGATATGTAAGGACCCATTTGTGCAAGACTGAATCAAGCCCTAAATGAGCTGACTAAGAATACAGCAAACCCATGAGACATTTACAATGATAATGTGGCATCCAACTTCAGCTGTCCTCCTTCCACAGAAGTCAGAGCATTTATGAATATCAATCAAGCAGGGTACGATCTGCCCTTTCAAATGTTTTACCATCCACAAGTGATGCTTGATAACACAGAGAACATACTTCTCCCATCTTGGAACAATGCTGCAAGATAAAGCTGCTCCTCTGAAGTTAGTGGAGCTGCTTTCAGTCCAGCTTCCAAGTGGTATATATCTAATCTAGCCATACATTTTGGTTTGATGGTAAGATTTCTTCTTCAGAATTTCTTCTCATTCAGAGTGGAAAGAAAAAAAACAGTTGGCACATTGAAGATTTCTCATGGATATTTGAAAAACCATGTTTGTCATCATAATATTCAACAGTAATATCAATATTGCAATACTTAGTGTATCATAACATTGGAATCAAAAGAAATTGAAATGAGTCAGCATGAAATGTTTCCTCTTATCAAAATAAATTTAAGTATTGAAATAATGCATTTCAGCTCTTTACCTTTGAAAATTGAAATCAACACATTTTCCCAAAAATTTGCATTTCGCTTTCCAACTGAGAAGTGTATGGTGAATGCTCTCCATCAGGTGAGACGGCTGAAAGAAATTAAAGGAAAGGATAAATCAGGACCTCTGGATTTACACAGGAGTAAAAGAGAGCAGCAAATGCTACATGGTATGTGCTAATAGGTATTAATTCATATGTACCTGCTCAGAGAGATCCATAGGCAGCCCCAGACACTGTGATGTGTCCAATTTCTTTCTGTATGAGTAAAGAAGAATATGAATACTTGAAAAGACAAAGCCTGCTCTGGAGTAGAAAAGCCAGCCCTACTACAAAGAAATTCTTCTGCCTCTTTAATTACCCTTCTTCACCTATTGGTGGAATTTCCACTCCAACAGCTTTAGTAAGGAGCCTGTCAGCCTGGGAGGAGATTTCTGTTTGTCTTTGTACAGCAAACACTGGCTCTGTTGTGCAGCGCCAGTTTCTGATTCTAATGATTTCCTGAATTCATTCTCTTTTGTACCTCAGGGAAGGAAGAAGTGATCCTCTTGAAAATTCAGATAATTGCTTTTATTTGATTTTTATTAAACTTCATTCAAGAATAATATGATGGCTTTTTTTTTTATATTACATTGTTCATCACTGTGGCATTTTTAAATTTGCTTTGCTAAAAGAAAGAGTTTACCAAGTCAAAGATTTAATTCTAGGATTTTTGCTGAGAGAAAACTGGGAGCACTTTTTGAGGTTTTGTTTTGAATTCAAAGACTTTTGAAATATTGATATCTGTCTAGTATTATCTGTACTTTCTCTCTTTAATAGCCCAGGTTGCTTCCCCAGCCCCAGCAATCAGCCCGTGCTGTGGTTTATTGTGTACGCATCTGGAGCTGGCAGGGCCAGCATCATCCTGGCTGTGCCGGGCTGCTGCTGAGGGGAGACAGAGCAAGGGATGCTCTTTCTCCCCCACTATGGCTATCGCATCGCCTGGGTGGAGCTGATAGCAGCAGCGGGGAAACAGCAGGCTCCAGCTCCATCGGGAGATAAGTGCAGGGTCGGGCACAGTGCTGCTGCGGGGGTTATCCCACCACGAAGCAGAGGGAAAGCCTGCTCCTGTGGTTTTGGCTGTTGTGAGCTCTGGGATGGCCACTTGGTTGTCCTGCTGGAGATCAGGAATGTGTGGCAAGGCCTTGATCCATCCATCCATCTCTCCCTCTCTCCCTCCCTCCTTCCCTCCCTCTAAATCTCTTCTGTAGCTGATGCTACAGGTATTATTTCCATTGTACACATGGCGTGACTGATGCAGAGAAGCAACATGTTCTGTACTTGGGAGAAATAAAAGTAGCCAAGCAATTAAAATTTAGGACCAAAAACTTCATGTTCCCAAGAAACGTTAAAGAATATGGGTTTGGGAAATTTGATCTATTTACCTCTTTGCTGCCAGTGTGACATCATCCACCATCCATAAATAAGTCACACACAGAGCTACTTGATGTGTGGTTTTATGAGAGCTATTATTTTAAGAGTTGGTCATTTAAAGGTAAGTGTTTTAGGAACATGAGATTTTCATATACTTTTAGAGCAAATTTTCCCCTTTTTCCATTTTATCACAGGAAATAACATCTCAAAACACTGCACAGACTTTGTAAAAAGCTCTTTTTAATCTCCAAGTTTTTAACAAGAATCCAGTCATTTCAGTTAACTCCTTTAAGCCATGCCAATATTTACTTTTAAGTGAAGTTTCAAATACTCGATCAGCTGCACTCTCAGTTTAATCAGGACAATTCCCATTGACTGGGAATTACAGCTGAATACTGCTGGGGTTTACCTTGAGTCCTCATAGTTATGACTTGTGATGGCAGTAAGGATGATGGGTTGTCTGTTGT
Organism: Sclerurus mexicanus; assembly: GCA_013396755.1. Lineage (NCBI taxonomy): Eukaryota > Metazoa > Chordata > Aves > Passeriformes > Furnariidae > Sclerurus > Sclerurus mexicanus. Next base: position 572,638 of record VWZF01005181.1, on the reverse strand, counting down.
TAGCATATACATCTGTCCATGAGTAAGTGGGTCCCCCAGGACTGCTTTAGTCAGCTGCTGGGCTCCTGTCGCATCTGTGATGTTCTGTACCCCCCACAAGGTTTCCAGAAGGGCCCATGGTCATTAAAATAATCAGTGTGGGATTTACCAAACAGCATGTTCACCCTTGTCTGTTCGTCCATATCTTTTGGAAGAAATGTGGCAATTTGGCAACCGCTTGACCCCTGCTCAGAAGGGTGACAGAGACGACCAGTCACAAGCCCCACCTCCCCACAGAGGGTTATATACTCTGAATGAGCAGCTGATCCCCATCCACCGGGCACAGTTTTGTTACTGAAAGCCTGTAAATACAGACAGGACTTCAACAGCTCTTAGACAATAATGGGCAGCTACAGTTGGTTAAGCATAGGTATCTTTGCCAGAGCTAAAGACCCTTACTAAGCACTGCAGCCACTTTCCACAGTTATCTGCAACCTATAATTTTTGAGAGAAACATATTTTTAATGCTACTGGCAGCTAGACCTTTGTTTTCTAATTTTGATGGAGTAATGACAATAGACTTTGCACTGCAGGACAAAAGACAGTCTGATGGAGCACCGTTTCATTATATAGTTATCCTACTTCACCTTCCCTTCCTTGAGGCAAGGGACAGGTTATTTCATACCACATGGGGTAACTTGCCTGCGCTCTTCTCTTGTAGCAGATTTATTTGCATCAGAGAAGTTGCTTGGTCCAAGGTATGGCTGACATTACATTTCTTAAGCTGTCTGATCAATGTGTTCTACTCACATCCTCAGAATTAAACTGATCACTGTTTTTCTAGGCAATAAGAAATTTTTCTTCCATTTAAAGCTGGCTTTTCCTTTGCTTTTTCTATAGCATGGAACACAGTTGCTCTCTATAATGGTTGGGAAGTTTAATTCGGGAAGTTGCTCTGTTACTGCAGTGACACATGGTTTTCATGGTACCTCTGATTCCCTTCTTGTCTGTCTGTGATACATTTTTCTTGTACATCAGTGATACACTTTTTTTTTTTTTTTTGACTATAGCTCTTACTTATCCTGGGGAAGATGAGGAAGCATTTCTTTGGCTGAGGATGTGGACTCATTGTTCTGAGGACCCTTCTGTCGTTGGATATCTCTGACATCATTGCAGGGATCACTTTGGATGACTTAAGTGTCCCCTTCCAGTCCCACATCCTGGGGTAAGGAAGATGTTTTCTACCTGGTAATATGTTAACAGAGAAAAGCCTCACCTCACTGTCGTGATCTTCAGTGTGGGGCACTACAGGGATATAGAGAAGGTGATTGAAATAATTCAAATCTTCCCTGGCTCCTCAGGATAACTCCTGGCCTGGGACACCATGTTCCTTGTCCTTTTCCTGACCACATCTTACTTGATCGCACAATGTTTGCACTTAATGTGTCAGTGAAGCAAACTGAAAATTATAAAGCTATGGCAAAGATCAGAAGGCAGAAAAAGGTGAGTAAATATAAACAGTGAAGTGAAAGAATGTGACTGGAGAGCAGTGAGTGCTAAATGGCGTATTTCACAAGATTTTGAGCATGCACTTCCCTAGGAACACACATATCTCTGAAACACAGCTTTTAAGTCTCCAGCTAGTCACCCTTTTCCTTCCAGATTAATGCTCATTTTAGAACACCTCAGCTTTTGGCTACTGCTGTCTCTAAGCTATTCATTTTCTGAGAGACTTTCACATCATGTAATAAATTGCTGGGATATATGGTGCATGCGGAGAACTGCTGGGTACATTTCAACTAAAAAACCAGACTGGATCGATCTCTCTGCATAGATATATTTCTTTTTCTGGGGAAAACAACTAAAAAAAATTAGAATGATTTTAAGCTTAAATAATTTTAAAGTAGATCTGGAATTTAAATAAATCAGAAAGGAAAGAAACCTTTTTCTCATTGCTTCCTCATGGTACTAAAGATTTTTTGTATTATGGAGATGCAGCATTTTGGGTAGTTGAACCACCCCATAGGGTGACTCTGGGACCCCCATCCACTATCCCAGCTGTGGCAGTTCCTACCATATTGAGACTTCTTCCATATTCCAACTGCTTTGTGGTATAAATGGGCAATGGCACTGCTTCTTTGCTTGGTCTCTCTGGAATCACTCAAAAATAAAGCAGCACATATCAGATAAACCCTACATGTTTTGTCTCTCAGATTCTTCGCCATCTGCAACAGTTTCCTTAGGGCTCAAGAGTGTTTTCCTGGAGACTGCCCCCCCCGCCTCGTGCTACTAAAGTAGGCTTGTCTCTTCCTCTCTCCTCTCCAAAAGCTTCCTTTTCAACATTATGAGTCAGTTACATGTTTCCTTATTATTGTCTGTTCTCATTGTTGGTCAGAAAATAGTCCCAGGTTAAGGTCTGTTGCCCTTTAACAGCCCTTGAATAGATGACAATCCATTTCAGTGTGCAGTGAATCCCCAACCATGTTTAGCATGCATTAGAACAGAGCAGTTTTGCAGCAAATCTCTCCATCGTTCCCATTTATCCTGTCCTGGTTTGATATGCTGTTTTCATGCACATGAACTGTACTCCATGTGAAGGAAAGTAAACCAGAAGTTCTACTTCAGGTGCACACCAATCGTTCTTTAATCTCTTCAGGGACAAAAGAGATTCATAGCATACATTTAAACCACACAGATTTGGCATGTCCAGTCCAGTCTATCAAACTAAATATACTCTGAAGTAAAATGCCGAATCTCATGCGGTCTAAATGTAGAGCCCTCACAGGCAGCTGCACTGTCCTGCTGCTCTGCTCTTACTGTGCCTAATGGCTCACTAATGTAGACAAAGTCAGAGGCGCATAAAAGGTACAGCAGTTTTATATCATCAGCTTCCGAAAATCAATGAGTTCATAAGTTTCTGAGATCATTTAAGCTCCTGACTTATGTCTTTAGGCAGCTAGCAGTACACAGATAGTACAGTCTACAGTGCCTGCAGAGCTGAATTTGTTAGATGGTGTTACAATAATTAATGGATTTGTATATGATAGAAAGATGGGGTGAGCAGAGAGATCATCCATCAATATTTCACCTATTGGGAGCTGTGATTAAGTCTTTGAAGCTTTGAGATGTGGTCAGGCTGTAGAGCAGTTTAGGGTAACAAGTGAAGACTGTTATCAGGTCCAATTACTCTCGAAAGGAAATTAAGAGAGGCAGAATATAATTACTTGAACTGGAATGTAGCCAGGGTGTTGGGGTGATCATTTGCTGTATGATCATTAATGACTGTGGTAGAAAACTGTGGATTTAATGCCATGAGGTAAATATTCACTCTCACCAAGGAGTCTGCTCGTTAAGAATAATATGGATGCAGTCATAAAAGAATGTTAATTGAATCCTGTGTATGGGTGAGCATTCATCTTCTGAAACCAAGTATCAGCACTAACCACTCAAAATACATAGAAATGCTGCTTAACATCTGTTGGGGATAGGGAATCGAAATGGCTATCTTTTTGTTTGTTTGGTTTTTGCACTGGTATTAAGGGATAGGATGAAATTTCCATAGTTAGCACAGACTGGCCTCTTTAGGATACTACAGAAGCAAATGTATAGGGATGCAAGCAAAAGTGCTGAACAGAATGGATTTAATGAATGGCTTATCAGAAATTCTAGATATAGAAAGAAGATTTTGAGGTTTCATGGAAGCCAGAGTGTTTAACAAATGATATACCACTGTGCCTTTTGTCCTTCTTCTGTCCTGAAAGTAATAGCAAGATTTTGTATGTCAGTAGTCTTTCATGCATTTAGATTACTCTTCAAGTGAGCTTCATAGTACTCCAAAACAGAAGGATAAACACTCTATGATAATTGCTTTACCTTTTACTGCAGTGCAGCAGATATATAACCATATTATCAATAGAGGTGCAGAAAAAACCCAGTGCTTGGCAATGCTTCAGTTATTTGGGAAGGTAAGAACCCGGTTTATACTTCTAACATTCGAGAATAAAAGCTTTAATCCTATGACTATTTCAGTGCAATGCTTAGGTCATCAGCTGCCAAGATGGTTATAGACATCGTTTATACCCAGCCTAGCAGTTCATACTCAGATCCTGTTAGGATGCTGAGCACTACAGTAGTTGCCAGACTTTGAGGACTTTTAAAATACTTTGCTAGTAAGAGACAGTTTGCTTACTTATTGCCACAGTGGCCAGTGGCTCTGCTTCACAGCTCACCTGAAGAAGGACATATCGAGCTGCTCTGTGTCTCTACTTCACATAATGCACAGGATCAGTCAAAAAGGTCCCTCTGCTGAAATATAAGAAATGAATTCACAGATGCTCCTACAATAAATAGCTCAGAAGGAGCATCTCTGAGTCTTTACTAGATAGAGAAGCCATTTTAATGAAATAACTATTGAGGAAGATCCTAAATTATGTAATTCAGGTTAAAACTAAAACCTAACATGCACTAATGTAATTTATCACAAGTTTCTTTCCTTTAGTATAACTGAAGTTCCTCAAGAGGCTCCTGTGCTTGCCAATGTTTTGCAAGGAAGTCTTTATAGACGGTGAAAAACTCCAAATACAGCTTGTGAAGCTCATTGGTAAAGAACTAGCCACTTCAAAAATGCGTGAGACTTGATCCAAAACTTGCTCAATTACATGAGATAGTCTCTTCCACATAGCAGGTGAAGCTTTTATTGGAAGTGATGAGCTTGCAGGAAGGTTCATCCAAACCCACAGCAAATGGTAAAGACATTTGTGAATGATATCGGGGGAGAGAGAGAAATAGTCTCTCCTCTTAATGCTTTCCTGAAAGTTTCACGAGCCTTTTTGTGCTTCTGGAAAAGCCAGAGGTAAGAGACCTGTTTGATTTAAATCAAAAGAATCTTGTTAAAAATATTCAAGCCTCTGAGAGAGCTGCTTATATTAACATGATTATTTAGTCTGGAAAAAGGACTTCATTGCAGTCATCTTTGGGAGGCCCAGAGTGCCAGCTACAACCCCTGAAAAAGGAAATTCCAGCCAGCACAGAGAGCGCTCCTGTTCCCATTGCCCAGAGTTGCCTGCACATGGCCAAGGCTTCTCGAGGCTTCAAGACGCACTCACTTACTGCTTTTCTACAGAGTCAGAAGGCAGCTGTCATAAACACATGTCTTTTCTGAAAGAAAGGACCAGACCTGCCTTCTGAGGCACTATTGACAACTTTTATCACTTATCTGGCAGAGAACAACCATAAGAAACTGGATCTGGAACTGGCAGAGACCTCAGGGTCAGCCCTATTTCAGCACAGTGCATTTCATAATAGAAAATGAAAAATAAATCCCACCATGTGTTTCATAATTCAATAGTTTTTATGCTGGGAGAGGAGAAAGTCTGTAGTGTACTGCATCAAGTTGTATGCCATTCTCTTACTCCTGAGCCTGTAAAGGCAGCTCGCAGCACTTAACCTAACACTGCTGCTATTGATAAACAGGAAAACATTAATTAAACTGCATAACTCTGACAAGAAAAACCTTAATTCATCAAACTGTGTACATCAAAGGAGGATCTTTTATAACATCATTACATGGAGGGTATGTTTTTTCCTTTTTAACTGAAACTATGATAGATCAGTCCATCTGGCACCTTGTAATGGTGGTGGCCATCCCACAGGCTGTGAAGGATTTTATTGACGACTAGGCATTTCAGACCACTGCCTGGAATGAAGAGGAACTTTATTCTGGCAGAAATATACAGGATAGAGTGAGCAAACATGGGAGCTGGAACATGCTGTCTTGTGCAGCAAAAAGCCCTCCTATGTATTCACTACAGTAAGGTAACTGCTCCGTGGACCATCTCTGATGTTTTGTGGTGTTGGATGCTGTGCGTGGACAGCTGACATGCAGGTGTGTTCCCTAGTATTTGTCAGAACACTGAGCTTGTGAGAAGCTGATGATGAAGTAAGCCTTGGGTGGGTGGATTGGCTAGAGGGGAGAATTGGAAATGTCATTGTACTTCCCAAATTTCCTGGTCAGATGATTAAGCAGAGAGAGGGAGGCATCTGACTTCATTTACAGTGTAAGCTTACAGAAAACTGCTTCTTCCACATATTCCTCTGAGCTTCCAAAGGTGCTCTGTTGTATTTCTACTCTATTGCTGCCGAGTACCCATACTGAGGCCTTGGAGCGAAGCCACAGTCTAGTCTTTATTTCTAGCTTCATAGTATAGATCCACAGACAAAGTAAACCCCCTCATGGCAGAGTAATCTTCAAAATGCCTCAGCATGAATGAACTTTTATAGCAAAACTGTGGCTCTTTCCTTGCAACTCAAATGAAGTTCATCTGATTTATTAGTATCATGGACCACACTGAGAGTGACCAGGTTCCCATTTCCTGCCAGATAAAACAACCAATGTACAAGAGAGAGTAAGAGACAGTTCAGTGGCAGTGGCTGTGGCAGGGCACTGGCCAAAGTCCTGCCAGCACAGGCAAACCTTCAGCTGCCTGGGCAAGGCACAGTCACAGCCACTTGAGGTTTCTCTGCTGCCTGCCGAAGTCCATGGCAAAACAAAGAGAAAATCAAATAGGAAGTAACATTTAAGTTTGGTTTTAAAATTAAGATGCAAATCTGCTACACAAATATCCTACAGCAGGCAAGTCCAAAGGGAGCACGTTTCATTTTGTATCAGCTTAAATTTCTTAAACTAACTTCACTGACATTTGTCTTGTGCCGGTTAATTTACTTATGTCTGCTTTACATGCTTGCACTAAGCACAGATAAAGTTCTCCACACAAAGGTTTACGCTGGCATGACAAATCTTATGCCGTTAACAGAAATGTTTTTGTATCACACTTGCCCTGTGCCTCAGAACAGCCGCTGCTGCGCACGGTTATTTGTTCTTGGTGGAACATTTGCTGTGTCATGGCTGTGAGAAAAACAGGAATAAACCTTTTGCCAAGGAAGATGCAGAGCGGACTTGAAGAGCTGAAGGGAGGAATGAAGGCAGATAATGCCTTGCAGGTAATTTTGAGCTGACCTTGGCTATCTGCTTTTTACTATAAAATATTAATTTAAAATATTTCATTAATCTGGGTATTAAAAATATAGAGGGATTTCAATGCCCTGTGAAACTCTTAGTGATTTTAGGAGTAGCAGGATAAAATTAGTGTAGAAAATGAATCTAAGAAATTGTGTGTATGGTTCCCCCCTCTCCCCCAAGATTATGCTTTTCTAATCAGTTCTAATTCTCTCTTTCTTTATAAAACTGAAGGCAGAATGAGTTTTGTAGAGTATTTTGAGGAAGGTATCAGTTCTCAGTCTTTGTTTCCCAATCCTCCCACACCCCAAACAATGTCTTTACTTGGAGAGTTATATAGCTCACTTATTAAAGAAAAAGAAGTTAGAGTCTCCATTTCTGATGCACTCTTTCATCTATAGTATCACTGTTCCTATCAGTTCTTATGACCGTTTCTGTCTTTCACAACAGATAACAGATCAAAATCATCGTGTTCTTCTAGTTCCGCTTTCTAAACCGATAGAAGTACCCGTAAACAGAACAATAACATCAATAGCTTAACAATTTTTTCCTTCCACTGTCACGATCCAAAGCCTGAGGGAAGGAGCAGTCACTAGCTCCCCATGTCAGTGACTGAGCGTGGTCTGTAAAGGAGGACAAAGGTCAGTCTCCCATCTTTGGGGGCAGAGGAGTAGAAATGCAGGAAAAATCTCCTGCCTGCTTATGGGCAGGAAGGAGGGCAATTTTTTCTGTTCCAAAGCTGACTGCAATATCTGGTTTTCTCTCAATACCTTTCAAGTATATCTGCTGTAAAGCCTTTGGAGCTGCTGTTATTTACGAAGCAGGAAAGTGCAACCAGTGCAGACTGTAAGAGCTCTTTTCTAGGGAAGAAAGAAAGAGGTATGCACTCTTCTAGCATCTTAAATGCTAGGGTTAAAATTATGGTGATTGCACTTGTAGGCAGGCAAATAGTCATTTAGCATGCTACTTTACCTGTACAGTCATGGTGCCTGCAATGATTAATGGGCAGGTTCATTTTCTATATTTCATTTTAAAGCTATGGGGCTGTAGGGCTCTTTTGAATGTGTGGATGTTTAAACATTTTCAGCTATCCAGCTGGTAGTGAAGTCCCTTTTATGTAAATAAATAAATAAATAGTCTTTCTGGTTAGTCCTCTTCATACTACACTATATGCAAAGCCATACTGATATATACTGTCTCCGGGCACTACACCACATTAGTTTTCGAGCTTTACTCCAATCTTGACCAAATGCATATATTTTCCTCTCTATTTATGTCCCCAATATTTTTATTGCCATTACTTTGCCTTTCAGCTGCTGAGGGAATAAATTGCTGGCGCTGTTCAGAACAGGTTCTTCCTCTCTCAATCTTCTTCCTGCAGTTACACAGTTAAATTTTCTGAAATAATTTACTATCAGAATCCTTCATTATTAGTATTGAAATGCATTTGGGCCAAATTCAGAAAAGAAACAAATAGGTATGGATCTGACTTAATGACTATAATTTAACAGCAAATAATACCTGAATAAGCTGAATATATATGAACTGTGAAACCATAGCATTAATCTGCTGTGCTCTATAAGTCCACTATATCAATGATTTATTTTAAATGACTTTGAGTAGGGTCACCTTCTTTTAGCGTGCCACTATACATGACCATTTGTGCATGCAGGAGTTAATAATATCTAAAAGATATGTTGGTGCTGGGATGAACCTGTTCGATTCTTTTAAAGTGCACTTTTAGATTGTCTTCACACCAGGATTGGTACCTACCTGAAATGGAGGCTGCACAAGAAAAGCCTCCAGAATAAAGCAGGAAAACCAGCAAAAACTTCATGTTCACTGTGATCTGGTACTTTCCCAGTACAACAAAGAAATCTGGTTGTCTCTCTCCCTGTTGCTCAGGATGTTCTGCCATGCAAGATCCTGTATTTCACCTGTAATGGTTTTAAGATGGTTTACTCCGCTCTGTTCTGTCACTGCAGAAGGATTAGAGGATTACTAACTTCTAACATGTCCCTTCTTCTGGAGGTGCAGACTACTTCAAATGACTAATCAACTCACTGGGAGTTAGACACCAAAACAATTTATTTTTTTAAATACTACTAGGCATCCAGGTCTGTCTCCAGCTACCTTTGTAACTTTGGCCTAACTCTGCACTTGTCACTCAGAAGATCTACAGTTGTGCAAACTGTCAGCAGTACAGTGGTATAAAACTCAAACAGGCTCTGTGTGGTGGTGCCTGATAAGATAAGTCATTTTGTGATTTCAAGATAGTTTGTCTCCTCTGACAGCTTTCATGTCAGTGTTAAAGAATTCTTGCACAGCATTTGTCTGCATTTTTAGGAAACAAATATAGTTTAGGAAACAGTTTACCTGAGTTTTTAATACAATAAAACTAACAATACTGATTTTAAATTAAATTAGGATTCCCACATAAAATACACTTAATATTCAAATATGTGCATTTCACTACTGCATTTTATCAGGCTTCATTCTATTTTATTGAAAAATATTTCACCAGAGAAGAAAAAAGTCAAATGATACAGCTTTCACAGAAGGACTTGTTTTTTTGGTTAGTTGAAATGTTGAGAAATGGTAGTGAAGAAGAATATTTTAAAAATTTTAGGTCACCTTCTTGGAGATGTGGTGTCTTTGGGACGGTGCAGAAAAAAGTAATATCCCCAAAATTCCGTGGTTTCATTCTATCTGGGGCTCACGTAAGGACATCATTTCTTGCTTGGGAAAAGGCTCTACCTTGCCTTTAACAGAGATGGCCCCATTCTCATTTTCTTTATTTTCTGTTCATTTTGGACTAGCATATCCAAGACTCCCATAGTGTATTACAATAAAGAGACTACAGTAAATGCGTTACCTGCTGCAGGCAATGCCAATGCCCCTCAGTTTTGTCAGGATCTATTCTGAGATCAAAATTTTTCATCTAAGCAAGGTGGGTGCAGTATGACCTTGTAATTCCCTGTAAAATACTATTGCAGAAGAAATCTCAGTTCATACTGCGATAGTTTGCATTCTTCAATGTATTCTTCAGCATTCAGTCATGCATGACGTCTCCTGCGTGTCTGTGTCATGAAGTGGAGCCTCCCTGCTTTTACTGAATGTGTCCTGAAGCACTCACCATATGTGTGCTGCCCTCTCTATTCAGACAGCAGCAGTGGTCTCTGCTCTGCAGGGTTCTGCTTTTGGAAAATAAGTCTCCCTAAGAGTAGGAGTACAATGAGCAAGTACGGCTGTGAGGAGATGCTTGGTCATGTTCTGATAAAATATTAATGACATCAATTGGAAATCAACGTCAGTTTTACTCCTTGTGTCAGTGCTAGATTTAAGCTAGTCTAGAACACTTCTGGAATACTTGAAAATTAAAAGATTTACCTGGTTGCAAAGGAGAACCCCACAGAAATTAATTGCCCCACACAAACGTGTTGCTGAGGTCTATACACTCTCTGACAACATCATCCCCTGTCACAGTCTAACTCTCATCCTGCTTTAATGATCATTTGTAGCAGTTCCTTTCTTCCTACTGCCTGTACAACTGAAGCATAGAATTTTTCCCCACAGCCCTGCAGGCTTTCCACTGTTCCAGAAGCAGTACAAACAGCCATGTTAAAAGGTCTATATTTCAGCATTATCCCACAGGACACAGAGAGGACCACCCAGTGCTAATGCTGGCTCTAAGGCAGCAGCCCTGCTTGGACCACACTGCATGTGAAAGCTGGGATAGAGGTTTCCTCACTGCAGAAGTCCTGTCTGTCAGGTAGGGTTGTGCTATACCTTGAAGTCCTCCTGAAAATATGGTTAAAAAGATTATGAAATTTTCTGTGAGTCATGTCCCTTTCCAAATTTTCTCTTTTAAAGAGAAGGTGATGTGTGTTTTTTTCTGAACAGGACACAGCATTCTCTGTTCAGTGGTGTACTTTGGAAAGTAGGTTTACAAACTTTTGCTTGCAGCTTAGAAAAGTATAACAGCATATTTACATTTCCTCAGTATGGATCATAACTTGGCTCTTGGGCAGGCAAATTTTGGAAATTTTGGACAAAAGTATGGAGGACTGCTGGAACCCATTTTAACAGTTAGTATGCTGAACTTCTAAGTAAGTGAGACTGTGTCAGTATATATTTTCAAAAGATTGAACTATTTTTTATTGCATTGAAGATTTGTTCTTTATCAGAATGAAGAACTGAAGAGTTTAATAAATGCTCTTCTCCCCAGAGTCCTTCCCCTTTGAAAATTTTACCTGCACTGACATCTAAGGGTCCAATTCACACACCATAGACTTGGTGACAATGTTCTTGTTTAATATAAGAAGAGGTCTGACCCAGGCCCCTGGGAGAAGACCCAAAGCCATCATTACATGCCACACTCATCAGCCTTAAGTACCACACAGCAGACCATTTGAACGGGTTTTGTGTGTGAGGTTTTTGTCTTCGGTGTTTCCGTGGTGTGTGACCGAATTGAACTTTATAAATATCAAACAGGCCCTGTGGTCAGACTGCTGTGGCTGCAGCATGTACAAGGGAAAAAGAGAAAGGAGCTTTTCGAAACTTATAATTTTCCTCTCTTTGTTTTCTATGTATTGTACTTTTAACATTTTAATATCCGTGTCTATATTTAGAGGCACCTGCTGGTCTCTGGCTGCAGCACTTCAGAGATCACAGCCGTAGTGTGCTGGCTCTGTTGCAACTGGTTTTGTCCTCTGGTTTCTTTTGCTTCAGGTAACTTCTGCATGTAAATATATTTTTCTCCCTGTTCTATAGAGCTGAAGAACCACAGACTAGTCAAAATGGGGAAAATAACCTGCCAATAATAAGTAGGTCTTTCAGAAACATGATTTAAGAAGTCTTGACTGGAAATCAATTAAAGTCCATCATGGAGTATTTGAACTTCAATACATTTTAGTATGAAGCTGAGGCAAGAGAAAACACCATCGGGGTCCTTTAGTGGAAAAGATCCAGTGTTTTTATAAAGAGATAAAAGCAGACTTTCCAAGGACAGGATGCACTCCCTCAGACTTTTCTACAGGATTTAGACTAAACAATTTGAATTTAACTGAGAATTCTTTCTCTTTTTACTAAAACCAGTAGTCATGCTGTGCAGATCTTTTGCTGCAAAATCTAGGTGTTTTCTTACATTTCTAGTAATAGTTTTAACCTCTATTCTGTGTATGTCCCAAGCCTGGGAACACCAATAGTACTGTAATCTGCTTGTTCCATCCATGTTATCTTTACATATGCAATCGTGCCTTTTGTTTTTGATCAAAAATTTAGTCTGTTAATTACTCCAAAAGGTTTATATTAAAGAACTAGTTGTGTCAATCACAGTTGTGGTCTCCTGGCTCATCCTTATCCCACTCTTCACAGTATAAGGCTTTTCTGGGAGTACAGCCCACTGTACATTTTGGTACAGTCATCAAGTTCAGTTTGTGATCATAATTAAGAGAAAAAGAAACAAGAGTTGCATTGCGAGTCACCACATGACTGTACAATGGTTATTTTAAGTAATTTGTTGTGTAATTACTTGAAACTCTCTTGGAGATTATTAAAGAATTTCAGAGGTGTTTTAAGGGTATTACTTTTAAAAATTAGTGGTTAGAAATTAATAAATGCATTGATTCAGGGACCTTTTCACCATTTTATTATAAAAAACCTGGAGCAATTAATTTTAACATTTAATCACTACTTTTTAATTTTATTTTTTTTTTAACAAAGGCGATCATATGTTTTATGCGAGTGCTGAAACACAGTGCCTATGTCAGACTTTCTCCTGTTACCTGCATATGGACAGATATAGTGAAAAATAATTCTTCCATTCTAGGGCTCTCTCTTCCATGCTTTACAGCCAAATATCTTTTTGCCATGGCTTACCATCCTAATTCACTTAATGTGTACTCATCCTCAAGGTCCAAATCCTGGACCTTGTGATTTGTAGATTTGGTTTGTGGACCAAAGTGGTTTGTAGGATATTGTTCACTGATAATATAGAATAAAAAAAAACAAAAACGCCAGTTGGGGAACCAAATATCTGGTAGAGGAAAAGTGCAAGAATCGGCAAGACAGTTCCCTAGGAGGTATCAGATTGTACCTGGAAAACAGAGAAGCCAAATGTAAACAGCAAAAAGAAGTTTGCAACAAACCAGCCTAACAGTGTGGTTAAGCAACAAAAAACCCACTGAAATCAGCCAGAGATTCTGATATTTAACACCTCATATCCCAAGAGCTGACTCAACAATAGCACAGTAATATTTCAACATACATTTTACAACATATTTCCCTCGCCAATGTGCTTAGGCCAATCTATAATTAGATATAATAATTAGGGGCCATGTAATATATTATTTGAGTGAGTGTCTTGCAGTAAGGACAGACATTTTTCTTGCTTGTTGAATTTTCCTTAAGCAAACTGTGCATTTCTTGGCGATTACCAGCTCACCTACTTTTTCAGTTTTCTTGAATTGCAATAGTTCCTGTTTGTTTGGACTATTCTCAGTCATGTACACTTCTGCAGGATTTAAACCATAGATAAAATAGAAGTTGAGAGTTTGAAATTTTGGTTGGGTAGTCCCATTATGTTATGGTTATTACACATGTGGGGTGGTCTTGAGGTTACAGCTCTGAGACAGTGAGGTTTAAATCTTCCTGTCAGGGCTATCATATAAGCCACCAGAAACTGTTCTCTTGACATGTTTAGTTGAGGCCACTTCACCTCCATGTTTGTTACCTTCTGCTGGCCTTACCATGATCACAAACACAGGAACTGCACATGGATACGAACAGTCCTGTGTTGCCTTTTGGCTCCTTTTCAGATGCATCTGTGGAGCCCTTGGGAGGGATGATGGCAGGGATCTGCCTATGTTTATCAAAAGATGGCCAGTATGATTAGCCGGTTTAATCTAGTGTTCTGGCCACCATCCTTAGGACTTCCAGATTTTCCAAGCTGCCATGGAAACACATATGAATATTTAGCAGGAAAAAAGAAAAGACAGTAATCTTGGAAAGGCAGTAGTGTTCAGGCGGCAAAGTTTAATCCTCATTAAGTGGTGTAATGTTGAACATGATTTGCTATACTGTGGCTTTGTTAGTCAGCTAACGGCTGGATTTTACAACTGTGCTCACATACAGTCAACATTTTTATTTAAGAAATCCCAATAAAGGTAATATGCCTTGTGCTGTAGCTATGGCTTGAAAAATAACTGAGTTAAAGCTGAGTTTCTTTACATGGCACTTAAATAGTGGGGGTTTTTTTGTTTTGTTTTGTTTTTCTTTTATTGAACTTTTGAACACTTCATTTGATACAAAAAGTAGAAGCAAGCTGAATCACCCATTCCAAAGCCTTTAGGCAGGACTGGGCAGTCCAAAGTCTAAACGGAAATCTGAATATTGAAAGATCACCTTCCATATATGATGCACTAAAACATGCCCTCAGTTTCCTCCCCATCCTCCTGAACTTTGGAGTTGTGACACTGTCCTGTTAGGGGAACATTTGCTGTACGTGCAGCTGTTCTGCCAGGATGGGCTTCTGATTTCTCACCTTGGCTACACTGTGCAATGCGATTAAATTAGATTTCTTACATTGTTCACTGACTTATGGTAAATTGCACCTTTGATTTCTGGTCCAATGAAAAGGTGCTAATTATCTTTTTAAGTGCTCATTTAATGTTCTGTAGTAACATAAAGCATGAGTGCAGCCGCCTGCATGCCCAAACCTTCCAGAGGTTTCTCCCTGGCTGCTCACGCTCATCAGCCTTTTTCATTTTTCCACTGCTCCTTCCCTCTGTCCCTCCAAGGCACCTGCTGTGTGCCAGTTCTTCTGCAGCTGAATAAATCTACAGTGTTGTTTGCTGCAACTGGCTCCATTTTAACCCATTAAAAAATAGAAAATCGACATCCTGTCTGGGTCCTATTGCCCAGCTTGTGCTGTGATTTTTCTCTTAGACGGAGCTTAGCAGACCTCACTTTGCAAATGGCTGCCTTTACTCTTCCCTTGAGAGACAGGTTTATTTGGGGAAGCGTTTTACCCAGGCCTTACACAGCGTGTGCCTACCCATTTTGTAATGGATTGTAAACACACTCTGCTGCTGACTGTGCTTATGTGACTGTCAGCACTTAGAGGCCAAGGAGCCCAAACCCACCCACCAGAACGTCCACACACATCACTGGGGAGCAGCTCGTGCCAGGGGCTGTTATCTCCTGGCAAACAGCACACAGCCTGGGCTCTGCTTCTCCAAAGTGGTGGGACCCCAGTGCAGTCCATGGATGCCCCTAGCTCTTGGATGGCTGGGCCACAGTCCCACCCTCAAGCTTCTCACTTGAGTCCAGGTCCCTAGACCCTGACCCTCGTGACTCTGACCTCAGCACCTCAGCTGAGTCATGTCAAAGCTGTGGCTGCTCCCCAGCCTAACACCGGTTTGGTTGGAGACACTGGAGCAGTCCTGAAGAGGGATTTTCACAGCTGGTCTGTGGCAGTCCCACCTCCTCTTCCCAGGGAGCAGCTCCTTCCCACAGGTGGGTAAAGCCACGTCTTCCTCTATAGTGGCACCGATCTCAAGCTTTTGGTAGTGGCTTACTGGCACAAAAGCAGAGGCTTAAAATGCAGTCATCACTTAAGTGCATATAGTTACATTCTGTAAAAACCTGCCAGATTCTAAATGCTTGTATTTAAACAGGGGGAAAAACACCAAAACAGTGCTTTTCCCTTTGCTAACTGCTCTCCCTGCCAGTTCTCCCGGGGTGGTCCAGTGCGGCTGTGCTGTGCCGTGTGAGGCAGGTGCCCCAGCCCATCACTGCCCCACAGCTGTGCCTGGGCAGGTTCTGCCCCAGGATCAGGGTTACCCTGTTGCTGGCTGGTCCCAGGCTTGTGCCAAGCTGACAGCTAAAAATGTTTCAGTGTTCTTGAGTTCTATAAATGATGAAAATCCAGTGGGGAAGGAGGGTGGTGCAGATGGTGCCCAGTGCTCTGCCCCTGTGGGACAGGCCTCATGATGAACCCACAGTTTTATTACTGAGGCTCTTTTACAGGAGATTTTTCCCTTCCCAGTTTGAGTACTGTTAAGCCTTTTCCATGTTAGCTCTGTTTGCTACAACCTGTCAGCTGTGGCTCGGCAGGGGCTCTGCTCACAACTAACAGGCACAACCGTGCTCCCAGCCACTCTCCCAGGACAAATGCATTCGTGGAGCACAGCAGTGGCCAGGTTCAGCAGGGCTGGCTGGTGTGTGCTCATCTACTTCTATTAGATTTCTCTTTAAAAGCACACTGGCTTATTTTTTGTTGTTACTTCCAAAGAAGATTAAATATGCCCTAGTTTGAACTTGAAGAATTATTTTGCTTTCACTCAAACATCCAGCTATGCTATATGAAACCTAGGCTTGTGAGGCTGCTGCATGAGAACTGAGTTGCCCCCAACCTCCCTCCTGCTGCCAGAGGTTTTATTCCCTAATCATTACCAAGACAAATATTCCCGGGTGCTATAGTGAAGCTCAGTTATTAAAAAAAAAGAGAGAAAAGAAAGAAAAAAGCCAGAAATCGGATTTCAAACAGCAGTTAACTTGCTTTACCTTCACTTGCTTGCTAAGTGCCAGGGATCCTGTAGATATTTACGGGAGGCAGCCCACCGTGGTGAAGCTGCTCTCTCTGACTGTGAGCATCTGGGCCATGCACGTGCTTGACTCTGTTTTGTTCCTAGACCTGATTTCTCCAGTCACCCCCACCATGACACACTATACCTTCCTGGAGATGAAGCCCACAGAGAGCAGACAGCTTCACTTCCAAGCACCACACCAGAGACTAAAGAATCTGGGTTCTATAAAAGTTTGTTCTCTAACCTGAGGCAGGGCAAACAGTATTTCAGCGGGGTTTGTGCCCTCAAGTGCCTCCACAGCCCCTCATGCTGCACAGCACTCCTCCATGGAAACAGGTTGCATTTGTGCCATGCTGGGGGCTGTCAGTGCACCTTCTCATCATTGTGGAGATGTCAAGTGGAGAGATCTGTCCACATACTAAGAAAGATTAGTCTATACATAGACCTACAGAAAAGACTGATTTCTTTATTTAAATGGATACTAGAAAGAGTTGATAGGTAGCAGTGATGTTTATGAGCTTTCTATGGCCAAATTGTGAGGTGAGTTGTTGTTGGTTTTTGTCTTATTTTAAAGAAGAGAAACCTCAATGTATAAAAATATGGGAGTGTAGTTGAACTTGTTGGGAACATAATTTTTCTTCCTCAAAATACATTCTTATAATTCAGCTAATGCAATTTGGCTTAAAGGAATACTGAGAAGGTAAGTAATTCTTTCAGAGTAGTAATTATTTTTGTCCTGAGAAGCTGTGAGGGTGAATTGTTAACACAATATTTTTGACATATGTTTGCGATGTATGAATGACCCAATCTGCTACCCCAAGGAGCCATTTGGTTTTTAGCTTTTTAACTACCTTTTTATTTATTTATTTATATTGAGGAAACAATCAAACTCTCATCTGGGACTTTTTTCATTGACATCAGTATGATTGCTTTGGGCTTTTATGAGGGAGAATTAATTAAGGGCTCTGATTCATGATTGAATTGGATTCAACTTTGGTGGCTAAAGAGGTGATAACCTCAGGTCTTCTGAACCTGACAGGAATCATGAACCAGAGATCCCTCCTGCTGCAGCTCACAGCCCAGCATGTTACCATAAATTGAAATCAATGGCTGTTGGAATTAATACACTATGCTCTCAACTGGGATGGCCCAAGAGTAAGGAAACGATCCCTTCTGCCACCCCTGCTCCAGTAACTTCTGCCAGAAGGGTGGGATGGCCATCAGGAAGTGATAGAGTTTCCCATGGTCCAGAGCCTGCAAATCCCCTTCTGTATCTTACCATCTAGCTACAGCATGAAAAGCTGGATATTAAATATCAGACCGAGCTGGATTTTTATTAGACTCTTGCATCCACTTTGCTTGGCTAGCACAACTAGTCTGGTTGATTTCAGAAGGAGTTTTGTGGAGGTTTATGGTCTGCGAAACAATAAGCTAAATTCTGTATAATTTTACTTTGAAATAAGCCAGACAAAAGATATTCTTCCCACTTCACATCACCATTCCCTGCACAATAAGTATTTTACACATGATTTTAACTCAAAGGTGGAAGAGAGCCAAGAATGAGTTCCAAAGGTATACAAAACCTTACTAAATTGGAGCATAATACTATGAAGAAAGTGCACATGCAGATGTGAATTGAACTGATCTTCCAGTGGACAACATTTGATTTTACAATCCTATTCTCATTTCTACAGCTGCTGGTGATTAAAACCTAGACCATTGTAGCTACTGCCAGTAAAGGAAAAGCCTAATTGTAAGTAGTGTCTCCAAGTGAAGAAAAATTGAAAACAAGGTGCTAGTGTCTGGCTGTTAACACCTTAGACAAAGACCAGAAATACAGCTGGAGTATTTTTTCAAGTGAAGAAGATTCTTTTATCACAAGGAACATTAAAAAAGTACAGTTCAATGTCAGTCAAAGTTAATTGTGAATTTGTGCAAAGTTTAGTGAAGTAGGTTCTGCAGATTTTCTTGGAAGAAAACATGTGATTACTTTCTTAAAATGCTTCTATTTTTGTCTAAAACGTGAGTTAAATATCTTAATAATGAAGAAGCAAAAAGAGATTCCATATAAACTAGATTGTTTAGGGACTTTTGCAGAACAACAGACAGAGATAGGGACCTTTTTTCAACTGATTTTGTTTCTAGACCCATGAGTTATGTGCTTATAAAGTACCAAATTTCTGCAAGCTGTGCCCCTTTGCCATTCACCTAAATTTCTTATTATAAACACTTTTATATGTTAATACATAGATATTTATCTCAACTGAATTTGATCTAGAAACTTCTAGAGATGTCATCTGATATCTGCAGACTGCATTTGATGTCTTATCTGCCCTATAGTCATTTCAGTAAGAATATGTGTGATGGCAAAAATGTCCAACATTCTTATAATGAGGCATCACAAAACATTTGTAACCATTATTGAGTTGTAACTCAGGAACTGTATTGCAAAGACATGAAAGACTCACCCAGAAGAGCACCCCCTGTTGTTCTTCTTAGCTCAGGCCAGTTTCTCTCAGGGATTTGGGTTGGCCATGGGACTGGCTTGTCATTATCTTATTACTAGGTGTAGCCCCTCCCTCTGCTCACTTTCACTGGGAAGGGCGAGGTGGATGAGACATAATGTAATTCTAACCGATGAATGACCAAACCACCACAAGTCTGTCTGGTTTTGCCAGCCATCTCAAGACTGCAGTTAAGGACCATTCCCTGGGTAGTCTTGTATGAATCACCAAGCTTTGTATCACTCAGACCATGGGATTAATTTTAATTTAAGAAACTCTTAAGATTTTACTGTTTACAGAGGACTACCACCCTTAGTGATGATGTTTATATCTGCAAGGAGTGATGATGCAACTCTTACTGCTTTCCTAGCAAATGGGGAGAGGTATAAGGAGTGGCACTTCATTTCTTATTTTGGTTATGAGTCATCAGCTCTCATCTTAAATACTAAGGTGAGGCTTCCCCATCGAAGTAAAAATTGATCTAATCATGAAAGAAAAGTAGCCAAGCATGGAGAGAAGGCTTAAACTGGTAGTTGTGAGGGGTTTAAGTAATCCCCACGTTAATGAAGCCAAAACCCCAGAGCAGATGATATTTTGTTAAAAAAGCAGGGATTCTACTGGGATAGAAAAGCCATTAAGACCATACCCAGACCTGTGACTGTGTGGTATCTCACAGGATCAGAAAACTTCTAATTTTAAGCTGTATTCTTTCTGAAAAATTAAGCCTTCTCTCCCCCATCACCTAAATTGCAATAACTATAGAAGTACTGGAGTTGCTAATTCTCAGGCTTCTGGAAATAAACTACCACTCTTTTGAAGCAGAGCTCTTGTACTTGCGCAGAGCTGCAGACCACAGCCCCTGATCAAGCTTCTCCATGGTGCAAACCCACGCTGAGCAGTGAAGAAAGCAGGAAGGAATGCTGATTTATACCATCTGAGGAGCTGACCCAGAAGCTGGAGTCAATGGGCTTGATCTAGCAATTCCCAACATCCTCACACTCCAGCAGTATTAACGATCAATTAGGAGGCATTTTGTTTCTATACCGCAGCAGCAGTAGATTCAGCCATCCCTTGAAAGGGCATGAAAGGGCAGAGGGCAATAGCAAAGTAGAGAGATGACAAAAAAAAGTGGGGAGAAACCAAGGACTCTTAGGAACCTAACTGCAAATCTTGTAACAAAATGCAATTGGACAGAAGGGACTTGGTTTCAGATGTAAAGTAAGCTAAATAGGTGAAAGAGTTCTCTTTAAACTGTCATCATTAATTTAAGCCAAACTTAATTAAAAAAATAAACTGAAACAGCTGGGTGTAGGAAGTGGCTGGCTGACCTCCGTGCTGGGGCCGGTTTCCTTTCTCCTTCTAAACCATTGTTCATCAGCTTCCACTTAAGGCAAACCAGAACAGTCAGACTAACCACAATCAAAACCATAGGGCTTGCTTGCATCTAATATTTCTCTCTGTTTCATGACATCCATTAACAGAAAGTAAGGAGTATCATTGGAAGATCCCTTTTACGCATTCATATGGTGCCACACTATCTTATCTGAATGAGAGAACCATTGAAATATTTAAAGCCTCAAAAGAATAGAAAACCTTTGCATATATGTTTATAACATTTGAAAAACCCAATTTCTACTTCTCATTCTATGTAAACTTCTGAATAAAAGCAAAACCACTGCTTTACCCCTGCCTCTTAACCTAACCATCCTTTATCAGGGTGAGATAAATAGTCAGCTCTTTGGGCTAGGTGCTATCTTACGATGTGCATTTTCAGAGACTTTCCTACTACGTTTCTATCTGACTTATCCATGCAGAAATGCAGTACAAGTACATGCTGAAAGACAGCCTACTTCAGCTCCAGGTGAAAAACAGTACATTGCTCCTCTAGGGGGTAATTAAAGAGCATCATACAAAGCACCTAGTTTATCTGATTCCAAAATGATGGAAATATGATAAGCCTGCCAAGAAAACTTTCAGTCTCAATGTCACTGTGCTATTCCAGCCCAATGGCGAGTTCACTTCTGTGCAGTTATCACAGTGGAGCCCTCTTAGAGGGAAGGTCTACTTATGGCTCACCTACTATTGATTTTCTCTTATGGGATGTCTAAAAGAACATGTGTCTATTTGAAAATACTACAGTGTTATTGGAACTCATCAATTCTGCAGTAGGAGGAGATTACAAACATACAGCACACTCCTATACACTTCAAATACAGATCAAGGGATAGTTTCTCAGAGAAGTTACTCTGCAAGTAATCAATTACCCTTGTGAAGGAAACAAGTTCTCTAAGCTTTTTTCTTAGCTGATAGTCATCAGTGCCCTAAAGCACATCCTTTTTACTCCAGTGAGACTCACTAATATGTCTGAAGTTAATAACATGCTTAAGACCCATATTTCAAGAGTCTGAAAGACTTATATAATGTAAATAATCATCCTACCTTTGCAAGGCTTGTCTTAGCTTAGTTGGAATGGGCGTCAGAAAGTTGTTCAGGAGTAGCTATGTTTCACCACAGAGAAAACAAAACTTAAAAAAAAAAAAATAACACTGTGCACAAAAACCCAAGGTGGACTTATGTAAATTTTGGTAGTAGTGAGAAACCTTAAGCTCATTCATCATGGTAACAAAATGGTAGTTACATCACAGCTCCTGCTGCAGAGGGGAACCCTGGTGCAGACACAGATGACACATATAGACAACAGATAACAATATTTTTCAGTATCTCAGTACCATATTGTAACACTTTGAAATTTCTAAAGGCAATTCAAGCCAAATATCCCAATATGCCAAACTTTGATTTAAAGTTTTTGTTTGTTTGTTTGTTTTGTTATCATGTCTAGATTCCCAGTACCACTGTAGCAAAGCAGGAGTTTCTGGTGGTTTTGTGTGAGTTCTCCATCCCTTTTAAATTAGTCTAGCTAATGCATTTTTATCTCAGTGGCACTTGTCCTCCCAGCCCACTGCCATGAGCTACCAGAGTTGTCTAATGGTTTTGATAAACCTACTGTCATCATACATTTAAAAGGACCATCTATCGATTCACTGTTAAAAAAATCACATCAAACTCAAAGTCATGGTGGTTCTGTCTGTGAAAAGGAAATGGTGATCTGCCCATCCACAGCATTAAAGCTATCTCGTTCCTTTCTTTTCTGGTTAACTCCTAAAAATCAGCAATGATCATTGTGGATGCACTCAGAAATGTGCAAACCACAGCAGGAGCTTGTGCTATAGAGTGTTCCTCACTGCTGCACCTGGGCATGTCCCACCGTGGGCTGAGGGAGCTCTTAACTGCTGCACCTGCTGGGCTGGGTCACCAATGAGCAAAGCCAAGAGGTTCTGTCGCCTCAGTGGTGGCAGCAGCAGCAGGGATTTAGGCCACCTGAAAATGTTGGTTTTGCCTGGCCATTGCTGCAGGAACTGAGGTGAGTGGCATGAGCCGCCTTCCCAGGATCTGCAGCACTAGCAGGGTTGGAGCAGTGGCAGAAAAAACAATAGAGGGATTTTTCCCTGAGAAGCTTTGAAATCAATATTCCAGTATATCATCAGATTCTGAAGAATAAACAGGTTGTCCCAGGAAGAGGCAATTAATTTGTTTTACTCTTTGACCTGCTAAAATGCAAAAATTGCTGTGGAATTTACTCTGTGGTGACATGTTCTAGCAACAGAGCAGTCTCCATTAGTGCTAGTGTTTTTCTAATTACAGCTATAAATAAAAGCTAACCCCCATCCCGATTCAAAATGGATTCCAGGGACTGCCAGGTGCATAGGTGAAGCAATGCAGAGAGATGAATGCAGGAGCATTTGCATCATCATATTGACTTACAACTCGGGGGTTAATTATTTCATTCTTTTGCCTTGTACTGGGGCAGCCATTTTTAGTCATTTCCAAAATGCTAAAAAGAAACCTGACAGCTTCTCATTAGATTAGAATAGACAAGATGCTTGAATCAACAGTGAGATTTTATTAGGGATGCTCAAGTATAAAAACAAGAGCTTTTCATTTTGATATTGTATGCGCTATGCTGTATTGATTTGTTTTTATTGATTTTTAATAAAAAAGTGTGTTTCTTCAAATGGTGTAAATTAATTGTTATTGTGCCACAGAAAACAGAAGACTGCACCACAGTAATTAACATTTCCTGGCAAGGAACCTAAGCAAGCTTGCTGCTAAAGTGGGCTTTAAAGCATATTTTGACAGTATCACAAATGTTAGCATATGTCTGTGAGGTGGTGATGTGGCAGGCATGGCAATCACTTCAACGTCTCAGATGGGAGCAGATGCCCTCCCAGCTACGCAAGGCCCCGTGTCCCTGAGCTCAGCTGGGGGATGAACAGGCTACCAGCCCTCCTCTGATATTCTTCACACAACAGTCTGAGGGGAAGCTGTGTGGATCAAAGATAGAGTATACCACTCATGTACCAGCTATTTTGGAGACTACTCATCAAACTGCAGAGGCGCAGCCATGCTACCTTTCTGATATCTTCAGTTTTTGGCATGCACCCGTTATCTTTCACCATATCCATGATGCCCACTTTAGGTACAGGGAGCTGCCGGGCTGTTTGGCACAGAGGGAGGCCCTCAGGCCTGGCAGGAGCTGCCAAGCACTGTAATAGACTAAAGAGCTTGGTCCTGTCAAAAAAGGGAAGATGAAAAACTGCATACAGTGGATATCTTCATTGACAGCAGAAACATGGAAGATAAAAGTCCCTTCTCCTCCATGAGGAACCTTTAGAGGACTTGAACAAAACTTTAGTTAGAATGAAGTCAATACACCCAATTCCTAAAAGATTACAGTTGAACAAAGAAGGAAAAACCACACCTTCTTTCTATGTAATCAGTAAGGAAAGAAAGGTACAGATAGCTGAACAGATTAATTAGCTGCTGGGAGATGAATAATATTGTGTTAGCTACTGTAACTTAAACCAACTCAATCCCTTCTTTTGAGACCCTCTACATTACAGAGTAATTATAAGTGGTGTGCTACAAGATGGGAAGCTCTTCTTAAGTTAAAGCACATCAAATGACAGTGATAAATCAATTAGTAAAAAGGGAAGCTCTATATACCTTTTTCACACAACCAAGTTTTCTTCTTTTTTAAGAAGTTAAAAAGAAAATTTTGATCACGTAAATAACATTTTGTCTCAGCAAAATGGCTCTAAATCAGCATAAACCAGGAGCTGGTCTGCATGTACCCTCAGACAGAATGTAAAAACTGCTAGCGAAGATTAACCTTAAAGTTGGAAGTAGCAGGGCACCTTCTTACTTAAAGGAAATTCAATATCAGTAGAGAAACTTTGCAGGAAGGGAGAGCCCAGAACCACCCTGACTGCTGTAAGCACTGAGGTCTTCAGACTCACAGCTGAGAGAACAGCTAAAGCCCACCCTCCAGCTCAGGAATGAGCATCCTTTGGCCTTGCAGGCACCTGGTTTATAACTCTTGTCCTACCCTCCTGCGCCAGGGAAGCTTATTATTAACTGCTTGGTTGCTAGTTGATGAGTGAAGACCCTATATCTAGGCAAAAGCCAAAAGATGTTGTGTAATCAGGCAAAAGATTGATGTAACTGTGTTTTCTTTTCAATGGAAGTGATATAAAAGTGCAAATTTATATTCTTTTATGTTTTCTTCAGAGAGGTAAGGGTAACAAGAACAGGTAAATCTAATCCCTCACCTACTTTCCCAAATGTGTAACTAAAGCTCAGGTTATTTCTGTATACTCCATCCCACTGCAGGTTTTCAGGTGAGGGTCTTGCTGCGGCGAGCAAATCAAATTCAAAAAGATTGTCCATATGTTATTTAGAATTTTGGTCTAAATTTCATCCAAGAAATACCAATCTTTTTGTAAGGGCACCAGTGTAGTACAATTATCTGGAGCATAATTTAGTTCTGGGGTGTGCTAGAGCCTTCTATGAAATATGTTCCACTAATTTTGGACAATGAAACCAGATATTGCAACAAAAAAAATTCTCTGGCAAGATAGTAGCTTGGTATATACTCTTCCTATTTTCAAATGCTGATTTTTGCATATAAAAGGTAGTTACTGGTGTATACATATTCCTAAGTAGTTCAGACATCTTGCTTCTTGATTGTTTACAGATGGTCCCAAATCAAAGCCTGAGACTCCCAAACCTTGATATTTCAGATAGATTTAGAAATAAAAGAAAACTTTATTCCATCATGGAAATCTTTTCATTTGTGAGATTAGATATAATATAGAATTTATTCTTCAGTAGTACCCTTTTCTGCTCTCAATTTTCCAGAAGCCCTGATACTGGGTGAATAACTCAGAAAGTTTTAGACCTGACAAACATGGTGTATATGAGCAGCTGGTAGAAATTAAGGAGGTTGTGCTATATTACATCAGCCAAGAATCTGATGTTCAAATTTTTGTCTGTGTTTTCATATAGCTATATATTATATCAGGAGCCTAAATCTGAGAAACTAGCCATGAAACTCTTACTGGTATGAGTGGAAGGCTGAGATGGGCAGGACTGCCTTCAAACAGGCTTGATAGAAGTCCTCTGTCACAAAAGTGACAAAAAGTATTAACAAGCACATGAGCAAGATGAGACCTCTAAGGCAAAAGCACAGTGATGGGTGTTTCTAATTCTGCTTGGAAGAGCACTGCATGATCAAAACTTGCTTTAAATTTTAGGAAATTGTATCCCAATGGGCTGGTACAATATATATCTGTACCGTTAAGTGGATCAAGACATTATGGTGTTAATCATGCTGATAAGGTTTGTTACCCTTATGGTGATATGCAGGAGAAAGAATGTTTGTCTGCAGAGGAGATAAGACAGTAAAACTCCTCTGCTCTTGTACTGCTGTGATTCAGCGGTCAGGAGCTATTTCCACTACTGAAAAGTTCAGGTCCAACAAAAATCCTCTGGCAGTCTCAGCTAGTGACTTCATGATGGCTTCAGACAAAGCCTTTTGCTTAAGATAGGATGTGAATTGAAACAATCTGGTAAAGAAAAACATTGAGTCTGTATTCAATAGAAGTGCAAATTTAAAAGTCTCCCCTGCACCAGACATATTTTAATGAATGCATAGTTACAGGGTAACTGTTATCTCACTTTTCTTGTGTCATTAACTGAGAAGAGAGTTTAAAAAAAGTGTCCCCACAGAAATCTTATTCATATGTTTTATTATATGCTCCAGCACGGGCACCACTTTAGTTTAATGGTATGTTGGATGATGGTACAAATTTATAGCCAAAGGTTTACATCACAGACAGCTGGAATGAATAACAATAAATTAATTTAAAGTGCTACAAAAGTGCTCCCCATAGTATGTAGTGCTTATGTGCTCAAGACTAATAATTTATAAATGCACGTCTTTTATAATACTGATCTAGAGTCCTGAAAGCAGCTAGTTAAAAAGCAGTCACATGACATAAATTATTTTTATTAATATTTCAAATGCACGGTTAGGGTGGGCACCATGGTCATTAGCATTAGAAAGCCTTCATTTATGACCAGGTGCAATGAAGCAATAGCCAGACACAGAAACTAGCTAAGCAATGGCAAACAACCATTGGGAGACTGGGAGTGGTCATATGCTGCTGCTTCTTCAATGAGCTTTTTATGTGCTAGTAATCATCACAGCTCTGGCAGTTTCCTTTGCTCTTGCTGGTCTGTTGTGTTTATCACATTAGATACTCATAAGGCCTAAAGAATAGAAATACATGTTACTGCGCGTAGTCAGAAGCAACTGTGAAAGAGTGTATCTGCTATTACTAGTGAGGGTAAAAGAGCAACCAGCTCAAATAACTTAGGTAATGTTGCATCTTTTTCCCCAGTGCAGCTCTCTGGAATATCTCACTGCAGGGATGTCACTTCCCTTATTTTCTCCAGGCAAATTTGGCTGCCTCTCACTTTTCTTGGTGAAAATCATTTACTTCTTAAATGCAGAGTCATTAATCTGAGGTTATAGAAGGAGTCTTTCACGCTGAAAGAAGGGTCATGAATTATTTCTGTGTCTCTTGTTCTGGGTCATTGCCATATATTAGACTACATATTTGAGTCTTTGCAGATTGAAAAAACGTGCACCACAACCAACCCCATTCACTTTGATGGTTCTAGAAAAAGAAATGGAGTGAGACACAAAGTGGGCAGAAGTATCATCATCTGGTCCCTCCAATCCCTCTTCAAAGAAAAAGAGCTGTCTGCGCTACACAGAATTCAAGCTTCTAAGTAACAATTATTCGTATCGCAAACCTCTGCAAACTCATACTCTCTCTCATCTTCCTTTCTGACTTTCTTTAAAAGTACTTTGTAATGTAACACATTTTTCCAGAGGTCAGTGGGGGCATATTTGCATTTTGATACACTTAAAATTTTTGCCTCCAGCATGCCACTCAAATGTGCTGTGCTAATCAGAAGCCAATAATGATCTCCTACATACTTCAAGTGGGTGACCGGCCATATAAAAACACCTCAAAATGCAAAATTTGTGAGAGAGCAATACACAATAAAGATAAATAAATACAAAAAAAGGGAACAATGCTGGCAAAAGCAGTTTGGATTTGCAAGCTGAGGGTTCTGCCTGAAATAAGCAGCTAAAGTGTTTACGTGCACCACTGAAGTGATAAGGGGACTGGGGGGACTCCTGCATCAGCCGGCTGTACTGATGGACTGCAGGTTTCTCTGAGCAGGTCACTTGTACGTCAATATGCCCAGATGATGCATAAGCATTTCTGAGGGTTTTTTATATCATCAGTGATACCTCATGTTCTGAACAACCCAAATCCAAGATTAAGCAGGATCTAGAAAAGTGGGGCAACCCCAAAGCATGGGTTTAATCCACATGGAGGTCTTTTATTTTTAGCATTAATTATAGGTTTACTCTCAAATTTGCCTGCCCCAAATGAGCGTGTGTATGTGTGTGTGTGTGTGTGTGTGTGTGTGCATGTGAAGCTTTGTGGAGGAGAAAAAAAATCCATAACTCAAAAGATTATTTAATTAAAAAAAAATTTAAACATGAATATCTTTGACACACAGAGTTGCATGAAAACATGAGCTCTCCCTCAGTAACCAGCCCATCAGAAGAAAAACTCCTGATAAGCAGATGTTGCTTAGGCAGCGATCAGCCAGGCAGTGTATGAGCATAGGGGGAGAGGGATGTAGGTAGAGCCAGGCATGCAGGTATTAAGGCACTGTGGTGGTGTGGCTGCAAGGGATGGCAAATGCCTGTGTGAGAAAATGACACATGAGCAAAACCAAACTACTCCGCTGAGTATTTTGCATCTATTTTTAAGAGAAGGCAAAAATAAGAAGCCAGGGGAGAGACAGTGAAAAGGCAAGGCAGGAATGACCAGGCAATTGCGTGTCTGGGCTAACATCAGTACAAGGCAAGAAATCCAGGCATTGGGGAAATAATTTAAAGCCATATTGATTTACTTTGGAGGTGAGAAAAAGCAGATGGACTCGGCTACTATGGAATGGCTCTGACAGCAGCTAAAGCTGCTTTATTTTACTCATTTTTTAATGAGTTTAATTCACAGAAAGCTGGCACTGGAAACCCAAGCCAGCATGCACCCCTCACTGCATCACCTCTTCCCCCAGCAATTGGAGCTCCCATCAAAGTCTGTCCCAGCCAGGCAGTGTTTTCAGCCAGACCATTGCCCTCAGGCAATGCCAGAGTGGAAGAGGGAGAAAGAGGGGGACAGAGGAAAGGCAGGGGATCAGTGACTGGAATCCAGCAGCTCTGGCCATTTCCAGGAACATGTGGAGGCAGAGCAGGTTTAGAGCCCATCCATCGCCTGATAGACAGCAGCCCTTCCTTGGGAACACTGCCCGGCCTCTGTCCTTGGCAGCACGCAAAGCAAGGCTATGGAGGAGAGAAGGATCCAGTGCTGTGTGGTGTTGGTCCTTGCATCTAGAAAATAGACATAAATGGCACATGGCATGGGAAAATAAGAGAGTTTAACATTCTGAAGGAAATCCTATGTTTTGGGGAAAGACAGGTCACATTTCTACATGGAAATACTGTCAAGTGTTGCCTGCACTGCTTCCAGTAAAGTAAGTACTGCATCAGTCTGGGTCCTTGCTCTTTAGATTGATGTAGATACCTTAATTTATCTGGTACTTCATCTATTTATCCAATGATGTAATTATAGAATTAATACAGAGATACTGTGGCTGAGATCTTCAAAATACTGCTTTTTTTGGAGCCAGGTACCTGTGAAGGTCTGCCCATGGTGACTTATCCTCAGTCACAGGGTGAACCTGATCCTCAGCCAAGGCTTCTGAGTCTTCCCCAGATTCAGATTTTTCTCATTCAGTCAGCTTATTCACTGTGTAGTTTCAGACCTACAGAATTCAGTACAAACTTCATGCATAGTTACAGCATGCAGTTCCAAATTTTCATTTTCCATTTAAAAGGAAACCAGACTCCACAACAGAGAGGGTAAGGAAAGGATGGTTAAGAATGTTTCTTTAAGAGTAAAAATAGTACTGTTCTATTTAATTGGAAATTATGTATTTATTTATTTATTTTTAATCTATGTGCTAATTACTCTCACAGTTCTCATACCAGATCAGATGGGACAGTTTTCTACACCAAGAACCTCAAGTGTAACCACATGGGGGTGAATATGTGTGTGCTCATTGGTTTGCTCTTTTACAAACATCTCCTGAGCAGTGTTTTATTTGTATGAATTATGGGTTTGGGATGAAGCAGGTCAGAAAATTTCCATGAGAACAGTTTTCTTAAAGAAAATAGCTTTCATGCTTTGAAACACTATGAAATTCCATTTTTCCATAGAAAATGGGAATTGTGCTCAAAATTTAATATTCACTTGACTGAAGGTGCATGAAAAAGAGTAGAATTTTTTTACTGCGAATGAAAAACTTCCACCATGTTGTTAGTGAAAAAACATTGTCCTAACTGGCACTAATTCACACTTTATGTTTGTTACACTAATGAGTGTAAATACAGAGTAACTCCCCTGTCCTTAGTGACTTTTCCTGTTGCAAATAAGATTGAAATCGCAGTCTGTGTGGTTGGCTCTTGTGATGAGTATCTTTGCCTTCTAGGTACACACATACAGAAAAAAAAACCCTCACCAAAAACACCACAACAACTCCATACAAGAGGCTTAATGGATTCTGGGTCAGGACTGCTGTGAAGAGTTCCAACACACTGTGGATTTGGTTTCAGTACTGCTGGTTGGAACATGTCAAAATGTGTGAATTTATAATTAAAAGTAAGAACATACAGCCAAGTATTTAAAATAATTTACAACGATATTTTTATCAGCTATAATTTGAAAATTATCGGTGTTACATGGAACACTGGCTCAATTTTAAAGGGTAGGTACATCTTCCAGTAAATTAAACATATCCTAAACCATCTATAGATCTGATGACAGAGGAGTTTTAGAGCATCTTAGCAATACTGAAACATCTTTGTAAGTCTTTAGATTTACTTGCAGAACAATACATTTTCTCTTTCACTTGCTAAAAATAATGAATCCTTTCCTTTGATAAAGAAACAAAAATTGCTCTGAGAAAGGCTGAGTGTTGTGCCTTCAGAAAGCCACAAATCATTTCCACAGAAGCCAAAGGCTGGGTACAAAGTCTTTGTATTACCAGAATTACTTCAGGATCTGGATTGTGAATCAGTGGTAATTCCACTGCATGGACTCAAGTGGAGAAATTAGTTATTAATATGCAAATGTTACTTTTTATTTTTAATTCAGCTGGCTTGCAGCAGGCCAGATCATTTCATCTAGAAGTATCAATTGAAGCAATCACGAGTGTTGCACTGCTTTGGAGTGACAGGTATCAACTTGAGCGGGAACTCTTGTAATTGGCTTTTAATGCTTTTCCAAAGGGGTGCCAATTTTTCAGATCTGATAAATAACTAATTTAGGGTAATTCTGTTTTCCAAGTCAAATAAATAAAGTGAAGAAAACAGCATGAGGGCAAATTCATCCTTGGTATAAGCTCACCGACTTCAGTGGTATTACACTAGAAATACTTGCAGAGTAGGGTTTCTCATGCAAAAACTGACAAGAATTGTGTTAAATAAGAAAGTACCTTAAATCATGCCTTGGGCAAAATAGCTCAGTTAATCCCGAAATGTTGTTGCAAGAAAATTCCTTCCTTTCCACAGTGTTCTAGGGAAGCTATAAGGCATGTTACATAGCCAAGCTTTCCCAAGGAATTGAAATAATTTTTTTTCTTGATTCAAATCAGCATGCTATTTTTGTGAAGCATTTTATTGGTTAATTTTCATCTCTTCTCCCCTCCCAAACACAAAATCAAATAGATTTACAGGGTTACTTACTGTAAAACTTCATGGCTTTTTCTTGCATATGTTACAGAAAATGTCAATTTTGCTTCATTATCTGTAAGCCCCTAAAAAAATCTGGGCTCCATTTTAAATCTGCTTGTATGAAGTCAGGGGGACACTTTCCTTTAGTTTTCTGAGCACGAGGTAACACAGTTGTTCAGATTTTTTTTTTTTTAAATTTCAGCATATAATAAAACCAAATGAAAATGAAGTAAAAATACCCAGTATAATGAAATATTGGTACTCAGTCAGAAGTCATGTGCTAAGTTTTACTTTCAATTTTCTGCTCTACACTATCTAAAGTACTATGAAAGAAAATAAACACTGAGATGACAATACTGAAATAAAACCCAAAACATTTCAGAAATATCTCTGGTGTAATTTTTTTCCCTGTAACTGACATATGCACTGGTAAATTTTTTTGACAAAATAATGTTTACGGGTAAAGAGGATTCTGTGAAATAATTTTCAATCAGCTTTCAAGAGCAACACTGCTGTGAAAAAAAAAAAAATTATCCTGCCCAATGCCCTGTGTGGTGTGACTGTGTCCATTTGTGACTAACCCTAGAATCTGCCAGTTTTGGGTTTGTCTCACCGTGGATTGATCACTTTGCTTCCTAATGATTGCTTTCATTTCTGAAAATGGCTGCTTTCGCATAAGCAGAACAACCTGTTCCCCATTCCCTCACATCACTTCCATGTATAAAGCAGCAGCCATGCAAGTCCACTCTGCTTTGCTGGTGATGTACCATGCATCAGATCCACTTGCAATGCTGGCAGTCTGAAATATTGCTGAGTAGGGACACAGGAGCTGGATCTTAATGATTTGCCCCCTCCCAGTCATTTGGGTTCATTGATTTCTCTAATTAAATATGCATTCCACTTCACCATTATTCCAAATGATAGCATTTCATCTCAACGACAGGGCCAGAGATATGAGGGCCTTTGCTTAAAAACTGCTTTTGCGAGCCCTACTATTCCGTAGGGGCTCTTGGATCCCTCCAAGTATTAACCCAGTGTTGTTTGGCTACATTCTCCTTTCCTCATTGATCTGTTTTCTGCAACCTATTCAGGCCTCTCTTCCTTCTGCCTTTCAACTGAGCCCTCTAGCTTAGCTTAGGAGTGCTGGAGCTGCAGTTCTGTCTGACAGTCGTCTATGTAAAGCTGATTTATTTGGTCGGTATGGCACTGTGCCAGGGAAGAGGCCGTCTGAATGGCAAGGCTGTTAAGAAACTAATTGCAAGATGAACTGCAGTTATAACAAGGTCTTTACTGTTAGCTTCATCTAATCACATTTGCTACCAAGGATTTTTCTTGTTTGCCCCTTTTCCATTGTTTGAATTGGAAGAATACCAGGTTTACACCAGGGATGGGCTTGGCCAGCTGATTCCCAAGCCTTTATCACTAGCTTGTAGGTCTCTTCGTTTGTTAAAAGACTCAAATACTGTCACTGCTGTGAGTGTTCCCTTGCTTTTTCATCTCATACTGGGAGGCTTTGAACTTGCCAAGCTCCAGTTCAGCACTCTGTGTTTGTTCTTCTTGTGCTGATGAAGTCACAAATCCCTAAATGAAGGGCAGTGAGCTGTTTGGGTTAGCAATTTCATAATCTTCAACAGAGAAAACAGAAACTCTCGCAATACAGGTGAGTTAACGAGTAAAGGATTTCCCTCTGCCTTGCTTTCAAATATATTACTGAACAGTGGGTCTGAATTGAAACCTTAGGTTGCAAAATACCAGCCTATGCAAAGAGCAGAATCATGGAAAATCTCTGTGCCACCAGATCACCTTTAATTGGGCCACGGTCCATTTCTTTGCAAGCAAACACACCTTGTTAGGCATTTACTCAACAGAAAAGTGGCCATATGCCTGCTTGTCTTTGCTGTTTTTACCCAGGGAAGAAGTGTTGGTAAAGGGTGGGCTAATGATAAGCTAAATAATTCCCATCCTCAAACCACAGTTCCCCTGGGGCCAGTGTCAGCCACTCACCCCCCGGTCATGGGTGCCCAGTAGCACCAGAAGGATTGCCTCAGATAGTTTGTCACTCTGCTTGCATTGCAGCATTGATGCTGTTTGCATGTGGTTGGCGATCACATTTTTCATTTGCGACGTTCATGTTCAGCTTCCTTAGAGATATCAGGTTCAAGTCAACATTGACTCATTCCAAACTAGAGAAACTTGAGGTGAAGTTTCTTCTGATTTCAGTGCAAAACATTCTCCACAGTCACTGCCTGCCTCCTGGGAGATGTGTGCTGAAGCCTGAGCCCTGGCATGTGGGAATGGCTGCAAATGGCATTTTGGATATTTTGCACACCCCTTATAAGAAATAGTTCAAGAGCCCACTCTCATTTAAGTCATTTTCAGGTCACCTTTGCCTGTTACAAGTACATTTCAAATTGGATGTGTATCACTCAGCTTTTGATTCGTAGCTGGTGTTACTGTACCTTTTCCTTTGCATAAAACAGAATTAGTCTGCTCATGTTGGTCTTCATGCTCTGTTTTTTGACTTTTGAGGCCGATGCAAAGTCTCCCATGGACTTCACTGAGCAGTGAACCAGAGCTCCCAAATTTAAATTGTCAGGGCAGTTTTCTCCCCTCCTTCTTGGTCTCATTCAACAAAGGCATATTGAAAGGTGTGTACTTGCAGCAGTCTACCTGAGCATTGAGAGGTGCTGCCTCTCAAAAGCCAAAAGCCTCAAATGGGAGTCTGCACCCACTGCAAACATACACCAGGCAATGGAAAACTACAGATGGAGCTTAATACAAAAAGTTGGTCTGACAGCTATGCTACACCCTCCTGAAGAACTCAGAGCAAACCTTTGTTCAGCTGAAATCTTATTTACAACCTCTGGTGTTTTCTCTGCAAGGATAGAGTATTTCTTAAAACAAAATAGACTGCAGCTTTCAACATCTCCTAACACAGTCACTGGTAAGAGCTCTGCAAACTAACCAGTCTCAGGTTGTTGCAAATTTCTATCTAGTTTCCTCTGTCATGAATTTCAGCCCAAGCTTGAGAAAGTTCAGCAAATACACCCCCTTAGATTTTCCCCATACACTTCCTCATGTAGGAAGCTGGCAAGCTGTGCCAGACCCCAGGCTTACCCTTCGTCTGCAGGGCTGCACTCTTCTCAACAATAAGGTGCAGGATGACTCAGCCAAAGTGAGACACCATTCCAGATAGTTTTCAGAACTTGGACTTCTGAGTAGGAAAAGTTTGAGGAGCTAGGATTTCTGTGAAAAGTGGAAAAAAGGAAATAATTAAAACAGGATGATGAGTAGAGGCTTACCTTGATATAACAAATCATAAATTATAGTGGAGAAGCACAGTTTGGTTGTCCTTGTGACACTGCACATCAATGAGCCAGGGACTGCTCTGTGATATTCTGCACAAACTAGACCTTTGTGTCTCTCCTTATTCTAACTATGAATTTTTCAACTCAAAGAGAGACTGCAGATTTGGTAGGCGGAAAACCTTTAAGAAAAACCTAGATCAGGAAGGAAACATACATGCTGCCTGGTGGAATCGTGGTAATAGCAGTTGTAGGCTTTGTGGAGCCTGAGGACGTTCAGAGCATTGTAAAAACATTGCAGAAAAGAGCCAGCGGCCATGCTGCTGCACTGGTGGCGGCTTTGAAGAAATCAGATCAATGTAGTAGATTTCTTCTACACAGTGAGTAGCAACATGTATGAACATACAGAAACCCATTTTCCATCACTGGTTGGTTGTATATCCCCCTCCAAGCCCTCGCATAGTTTGCACTGCACATCCTCCTCACATACCACACTCCCCCAAAAGATTAGCAGCTCTTATCTGGTGTGTGCTTGGTGAGCATGCGCCTGGTACGCTTGGGCAGGGAGTTACTGTCCAGCCTCCAGTCATTTTTCTGGATCCTCCTTAAAAGCAATTAGCAGCTTCCCCCTTTAACTTCAGAGACCAAATTCAATCATAGAATAACTTTCCTGCAATCAGTACAATTAGCAGGAATGCGTTTGACCCTGGCTTCACCTTCTCTGAAATGCAGTTCCTGGTACAAAGTGTTGCAGTGCTCTTGAGAGTGACATGTTATGAGTAACTGGATGTCAGGATCATAGTGTGAAAACAAACAAATCCCGAAATAACTGGAAAGTCTTGAACCAGAAATTGGCATAATAAAGGTAGAAATAATTCCTATATTCACATTTTACATCTCCTTTCTCATGATTCAAAAACAGTGCAGTGCACCACAGCCCTCACCCCAAACATGTTCCATTACCTACAGTGTCTTAGAAAAGCACAGGCAAAGTCAGGGTTTGGTGGTAACTGCAATGTGGAAATGTAAATCTCTACTTTCACAGAGAGAATGTCTGAAACACTTCTGGGTTCACGAGGAAAATGAAAAACTTTGGTTTCATACATATTTTTCTTATGAAGCAGAATACTTTACTTTTTTTTCTTCCTAAGGAAACAACAACAAAAATCTTTTGCTAGAACAGTCTATCTTAGAGCTAGAAGCCTGGGATTCCTAACTAAGAAGAAAAACACTGGGTGCCCAGCAGACCAGCAGTGCTTGCATGTGGCACTCAGTCTCATCTTTGGTTTACTATGGGAACAATATTCTTATTTTCTGAGAAGGATA
The DNA here is from genome assembly GCA_013396755.1 of Sclerurus mexicanus. Classification (NCBI taxonomy): domain Eukaryota; kingdom Metazoa; phylum Chordata; class Aves; order Passeriformes; family Furnariidae; genus Sclerurus; species Sclerurus mexicanus. The sequence continues at coordinate 536,636 of VWZF01005181.1, read as the reverse complement.
CATGGTGATTTGTGAGGCACTTTTCATTAAAGGGATAAGGAATAAAAAAATCTAAGAGGGATTCAACTCCTTGTCTGAAGGGGAGTTGAGGTCAAGATCACAAAGTATCTCTCTGAGATACCATCATTCAATTATTACTCAAAGTATGTGTATTCCTTTAAACTAATGAGTGGCACAGTGCTCTGTTTTGTCTGAAAAATGGAGGTGCTTGGTTGTAGAATAAGCAAGTACTTCTTGATGTAGGAATACAGCCATTTCTTCATTTACTTATTTTTGACCATAAGAAGCCTTGTCTTCCAGTCATGCTTGCACAATTACAGTCCTCTCCTCTTTTTAATTTTCACTCAGACTTTCAAAGAATCCTTCCCAGACTGTGTCACACCACCCTGCTCCTTCCACGATTAATGTATAATGACCTCTCTTCTCTGTGTTGTACATGGTCTAATCCTTTTTCTTGAGCATCATTTGCACAGTAATCCTCTTCCTTCTATGACACAAGCACAAAACTCCCTTTCCTCCACTGCCACTTGCCGAACAATCCGTTTCTCCTAGTGGCATGCAGGCAGAAACCCTTAATCTTCTGTGCCAAACACAAAATGATCACCCTCTAGCTTTTCTCCAATATAAGGTTGACAATGCAGCCCTTATGTTAATTCTTTGAAGAACATACCACACTTCTTTTATTCCCAATTTATCCAAATGCTAACATTTATCTGACCAATGAGCACTATGAAATACCATAGACAAAAATGCAAGGTATACAGCCTAAATTTTTCTCTCTTTTTTAAGAAAAGTCAACTTTTGCAAATGTTTAAAGAAAGAGACAAAACCAAAAATATGGCTATTCCAGCATTTTTGCCATTATTTTTTTCCCCTTTTGCTCCCATCTTTTTCAATGACATGATGAAAAAATATCATGGGGTGGGGAACAGGAGGAAGGAATAAAAATCTGGAGGTGACTCAGAACTTGAACCCAAACTTAGTCTTTTAAATTTTTCTGGCTTGGGTACTTTACAGGTGAAAGATTTTTTTTTTAAAGTTGAAAAACGTTTTGGCTTAACACACACACTCCCACTCCACCTGCAACAGATCAGCTACAACAGCAAGTCAGAGCGAGAAAGCAAGAGGCTAGTGACCAGGACTGCCAAGTGTCATCAACTGAATAAGTCATTTAGCCCACTTTGCTTTAAGCCCTATCCAAACTCAGATACCTGTTTAACCAGGGCTTTACAGCGGAGTCCGGTCTGTAGTTCATCCCCTGTGAAGCTGCAGCAAGACAGGAGGCTGATGGGGGCTGGCAATGATCACCCTAATTTAATACCTGCTGTATACAGCAGTGTTGTATTTAGTGATGATTTGGGCTTAAAGTGGTCCTGTTTGATTCTTTGGGATGTCTATTTCCATCCTGCAGCACAGCATGCTTTCAAAACAGGGCTCAATTAAATAAATGCTAGGTCTGACCCTTTGCAGAAATCCCACGCAATTTAGACCCACGCATTATAAATGGGTTTTGCCTGCTACTGGAGCGACATATGTCTGCCAGGATTGGTTTGGCACTGTACCTTTGTTTAGCTGCACCCAATTCCTTGTATCAGGACTGGCTGATACCTCTAGGTGCTCCTGTGCTTGTAATATGCTGTGACATCCTGTGTGGCTGGTGCATTTGAAGCATGAGATTTACTGTGTTTGCTCCTGGAGTAGCTGCAGTCTGTGTCATTACCTCCTCGCTGGTACCAGCCACAATGGCTGCTTGAGCAAAATTCGGGGTGGAAAACCACCGCTGCATTTTTTTAACAAAATCGTAATTATGGTAACCGTAACACTTTAGCATATTTCTTGCCTGTGTTTATGAACAAATGATGTGAGCCAATGAGAACAGCAGCTTCTTCTTTTCAAATTAATTCATGCCTTGGAATAACAGGATAGATATGATAGGACTTTCAGTTTGGTATGTTTTCTTCTGTATCTTTTCAGTGGTGCATTACACATTCGCCACAATTCTTCACCTCTACTGTCACTTTTATGGCAGTGTTTTCCTTTTCCTCCTCTTCAGTCATAAGCATGCTAATCTTTTGTGTCACAAGCAGCACAACCCCTCCTTTACATGGGCCCCCTCCTGCTTGTGCATGGTCCTGGATTACATGGTTAAAACAAAAAAATCGTTCCACCTACAGAACATAAAACAATGTAATTTTTGCTGTTGCTATTTTTATTTCGATTAGCCACTAAACCCAGTCTGGACTGAATAATTAAGCAGCTATTTGTGTCATGGGTTTCAATGCTGAATGTAACCCATTAACCCCACAGGAGCAAGGTCCTTGAATTCTGAATAATTCTGGGAGTAAACTGTGATGAATCAGGGCTGAGATAAGAGCCAGGCATCTTTAAAAAAATCTGGAGCATGTTCTTGGCACTCAGGGTTTGTTCTGTGTTGGAAGCAGTTTCTGCTCTTCTTTTTTTTAATCTTCTCTCATTCAACTGATTCCCGTGGGAAATGCAAAGCAACTTTACTCAGAAAAAAGTGTTTGTTATAGTTCATTTTAGCATTTTCTGATTTTCCTCCTTTCCCCCTGCTGAAAACATTTGTATGTAAAGAGCACCTTGCCATTCTTTGAGGCTCATCTGTTCATACTGCTTATTCTGTGCTTGAAATTATCATAAATCTCTTTCTGGTGTCATTTTCCTCCTCAGACAGAGCCTTATTAGCTGTAACTGGTCTTGGACATGCTCCCCTGACATGGATGCAGCTGACAAAGCATGGTTCAGTGAGCACAATCAGCAGCAATATTCCACACCACTCTGAGTGTGCTGGTCTGTCTTTACCTAACAGGCTGTGTTGGCCAAACTGGTCTGTAAACTAAGGTTGGGCAGCTCTCTCCTACTATATCAGCTGCAGCTGGGAGCGAAGGAATGAATGCTTTTTACCTGAAACAATACATTGTAAGATCTTTTCCAGAAGAGGTACTTAGGAGGCAGAATAACAGCTCCACCCATACATGCCCAGCCCTGCAAAATAATTAAAAAAAGGAGTTAGTACCCATTTACAGTCTACCCTGTATGCCCATGGGCATACATACCAACCTCCTCAGGTAAAAATTCATGTACTAGTTGGAAGAGACCCACAGTGACCATTGAAATCCAACTCCTGGTCCCGCACAAGACACCCCAACAGTCACATCATGCGCCTGAGAGTATTGTCCAAACGCTTCTTAACTCTGTCAGCCTTAGTGCTGTGACCACTTCCCTGGGGAGCCTGTTCCAGTACCAAACTACCATCTGGGTGAAGAATGTCTTCCTAATATCCAACCTAAACCTCCCCTGGCACAACTTCAGGCCACTCCCTTAGGTCTTGTCACTGTTCATCACAGAGAAGAGATCAGTGCCTGCTCTTCCTCTTCCCCTCCCAAGGAAGTTGTAACTGCAGTGAGGTCTCCCCTCAGTTTCCTGTTCTCCAGGCTGAACACACCAAGTGCCCTCAGCCTCTCCTCATACGGCTTCCTCTCAAGGCCTGTCACCATCTTCATTTCCCTCCTTTGGACACTCTTCGACAGCTTAACGTCTTTCTTATATTGTGGTGCCCCGAACTGCACACAATATTCCAGGTGAGGCCACCCCGGTGCAGAGCAGAGCGGGACAATCCCCTCCCTCGACTGGCTGGCAATACTTTGCCTGATGCCCCCCAGGACATGGTTGGCCCTCCTGGCTGCCAGGGCACTGCTGACTCTGATTCAACTTGCTGTCAGCTGAGACCAGTAGGTCCCTTTTCTCAGGGCTTCTCCCCAGTCTGTACGTACACCCAGCATTGCCCTGTCCCACGTGCATAATCTGGCACTTGTTTTTAATCTAATCTACTGCATAAAAGCAGCAATATTTTGCAATTATTTTGCCCCATAATTTCTGTATCAGCCCCAACCACTTCTAGGTGGACTGTCCCTCTCTGAGAGATGATCTGATTTAAGAACTCTGACTGATGGAGAACTTTCCCACATCCCTTTGCAATCAATTACGAAGTTAAGGTAATTGACTGCTTGCTGTTCTAGTGGCTACAAAACACAAATCAGCCACCTCATGTATTGACATAAACTACATATGCAGTCAGCAATGTGAACAGGGCTTCTTACCTGAGTAACAGTGGTGAGAGCAATCCCTGCCTTGGTCCTCTTGATTCAGAAAGTACAGACTGTCAGGTTCAGAGGAAGGACTCAGTCCAGGATTGGTGCTCCTTATGAACAGGAGCTGTAACCTCATTGCCAAAGACTGAAAGAGCCCTCAAATTATCCTCTAAAAAAAGGCCACTGTAAGCTGCTAAGAGAGACATGTTGTTTTACTTGTGCAGGAAACCTCATTTCCACTTTCTCCACAGAAAGAGCAGGATGCAAACAGGCCCTGTCCCTGGCATCCCAGCCCATTTGCTGGGGAGGCTTTCAGTGGACTTCAGCCACCCATGGTGTGGAAACACAGAATAACTGAATCAAAATGCTACAGAAATAAACTACTGGTGTACTCAACCCAAGTTGTTAATGGCCAGTGGCTGAGATGGCCAAAGTTCATGTACCTGTACACAACTTGCAGGTTGGGTCACTCTCTGTGGCTTGTGTTCTTGCAGTGAGCCCCCACTGTGTTTTGCCCCATTAGGAGTCAGCTCATTCCCTGAAGTGGTGGAGGCACGTGCTGCTGGCTGAGAAGGACCTTACCTCAACCTTGGGCTATGATGGCAGGTGTCACACTTCTACCTCTGATGCTGCCATAGACGTTGCGCACAAGGACCTGGTGACAGTGGGTATTTCATTCAGCGAGAATGTTGCGGATGTTACTCGGAATAGAGGGGCAATAAGCTGTGCCTTCACATATGTGAAGCACAACTTATGTTTTTGAAGGGCTGGAGACCACTGATAAGATCGCCTGTGTTTGTACATTACCTCCTGCAGTGACAGGTTCTTATCTAGCCAGGTAGATGTGTGCTTCTCAAGGAGTAATTTACAGTCTGGGGAGGCACTTTATGGCCTCCATGTGTATAGGAAACAGCAAAAGAAGAAGGTGGTGTTGTAGAGGAATGATGGCACAGTTGCACGTGAGTCAGTCTGGTGTCAGAGTATTAGAGAATACATTGCACTACCCCCAACTCTCAGGACTGCAGATAATACGCAGCAATGAAGTTTTATCTGTGCTCAAGTACATATTTTTTATGCAGCTAAAGCTATGTCACAGATGTTCTTCACTAGAATAGATTTTGCCTTTGCTAATCCTGTATTAATCTGCTGGTAGAGCTATAGCTGCATGATTACCACTGGGCTCCTTGCAGAGAGGAGCCCTTATCACAGAGGGCACGGTTCCTCCGCATCTTCCTTGATGGAACCGCAGCTGGGGTTCAGGCTTGTGCCAGGGGAGCACCCCGTACAACCCCCGTTCCTGTTCCCAGTGCGGTACTCTGCCAGGAGAGGGAGCTAGGACTCTGGGATTCAGGGGCCTTTGATGTTTTCTGTTCACAAATCATGAAGGTGTTACAGCTGTCCAACACTAACTAGGCTTTGCTGTGCTGCTGGGTGGGTATTCAGGGGGCTCATGATTTTCTATTGAGGCCACCTACTGCAGAGGGGTTCAGTTCCTGCTGCAACCCAGAAGACTCTGACGCTCTGAACTGTGTTTTGAAGATCTCAGTCTCTTATTCTGACTGCTTCCTCGGGTGAATTCCAATGGGAGTTTGGGCTTGGTGAAAATGAAGTGAAGCCTACAGATTCTGAAATCATGCTGTAGGTTCAAAGCTCCTACTGGAGCGGAACAGGCAACCAATGGGTGCATTGCAAGGCAACCAACACTTCGGAGGAGGAAAAAATTTTGGTTAAGGCTACCATGTGGCAAACAGATGTTAGACAACATTTCTTTTAGCCTAGAAACATATCAGCCTTCTTCCCCCTGCAGAATATGTGTTTCATTTTGAACAAGTAACTGGCAGCTGGAGAAAGTTATTAGAAAATGCTCTATGTTCCAGCACTTGCAAGAGCAGCAGAATTACCTGTTTCCTATTCTGCCCAAGCTTTATGTCTCCTTTCATAGATATTGTTGGCCTCAAGTCAAGTTTTTCTTAAGTTATGTATCAGAAGGGGAATAAGTGGAGCTCCAAGCTTTTTTTAAATGTAGAAAAGGGAGTTTAAACAAAGCTGGCAGAGATACTGACACAACTATTATCTAGGTTCTGGATGTGGACGGGCCTGCTGGTAAGAAAACAGGAAATAAGTGAGAAAAAAACCCTCTTATAAATGTGAAAACCAGCCAATTCTACAGGGCTCCACTCTGTTCAGAAGTCTGTAAGTGCTGATAAAAGAGCACATGAGATATGAAAGTGCTGTGTCATTATCATAGGCCCTTTCACTCTTATTGCCATTTCAGTTTTCTTTGAGTGACAGAGTCTGGCAAGGGAAAGAGAATAATCCCATTTCTTCTTTGACTAATGAAATGTGGTCACTGACCAAACTGCCCTCTTTTCCCTCAAGATGCTGAATAGAGAGTAGTGCTTCCCTCATGTTTCCTACCTGATCTGAAAGTAAAAACAGAGTAATCTGTGACAATTTTGGAGGTTAGAAGAAGAGCTTCTCCAGTGGAGCTGGGCTCGGTGAGCCAGGAAGGGGCCAAGCTAGAGAAAATATTGTTGAATAACACAGTGTGAGCAGCCACTGGAAACAGTAAATAGTGAGGGAGGCTCCTTTGCAAAGGGCTCTAACTGATAAGGATGGATGGTGTGGAGTTTTGTATGCAGGAGCTATGGTTGTGACCTCCTATCTCTGCACCAGTCAACAAGTTATTATAAAAATAAATACCCCAGTGGCAGCAGTAGCATCCCCAAGGGCCTATTTACTTCCACTGGCACAAACTAATTCCTGCAGAGGAGCTCAAGCCAAATCCTGCAGAGACCAGTGGGAATCTCTCCAGGCTCTTGCAAAGGCAGTTTGCACACTGGAGAAAACATTGGTGCTTGGTCATATTTATTGCCATGTCAGTTAAAACATGTTGTCAGTTAACACCTTTTCTAACACAACATATATTTTCTAAAGCTGAAGGAAATTGAGCTTTTTTTACCTCCTTTTATTTTTCAAGTAGTTATTCTGATTTATTTCTGAAGTTGCACAACACACTAAATGCTGGTTCATGAAGTGGCCAGGGATCAATTATTATCTTTTCATGCGCAAACTGATCTTAAGACATATATCAATCTCTCATAGACCCGTCTGCAGAAGATATGTCCAATTTCAGAAAACTGAAAACATATAAAGGAAGCTAAGGCAGGGCAACTTTCACTTCCCTTGGCTTGCTCTCTAGATGTTTGATGGGTGAGTTTATTATCCATAGGAAGAATGAACGAGCCAATACACCTTTTTCAAGGTTTGTAGTGCCTTAATGTAACTTGCTCATTTAATTTGGATCTATATACCTCATGAGAAGGGCGGAAGATTTTCATTTTCAAGGCCTTATTTAACCATAAAATGTGTATCACGTTAGCTAAGAGCAGGTCTATGAATTTCATTTTATTTGGTGACAGGACAAATAGCAATATATATATCACCCTTTCAGTAGCTGCTATTAAAAGGTGCATGTTTCACGAAGAAACAGTGTATTCCATGTCATAACATCTTTCATGAAATAAAATTCAGGGCATTTGTAGCATACGTATATGAAAAGTATCAGTTCACTCTTATTTTAAGAGCATGAGGGAAATATAAGCCCCTTTTGTGACTGGAGCTGGTCACACCTGAAAAATTAGGATGGATTTTGCTGGTTCCAGCAAAGTCAGTAGGAGATTTTCTATGGCCTCAGTGGGGCCAAAAATTTCGTACTATTATAGATATTGTACAATTTAGCCACCAAGATCATTAAAATGCTATAATCCCTTGTGTGATACATGATGGGGTAAAAGCACTTACAAAGGTATTGCTTTCTAAACTGGTGTAATTATGGTAGTAATTCCCAAAGAAGAAGTATTGCAAATGCATTGCCAGTTCCAGTTTCTCAATTTTTTTTTGTCAGTGTTCATTACGGTAGTGATATGCTTGTGTCTAAATCTTGTTGATGTCCTTCCAGAGGGCACTAAAAACCCCAAAGTAAGTAAAGAAAAATTTAGATGGTGATTCTGACTTGGCTGCTGAATTTTGAGCCTTTTGAGCCCTGTCCCTCAGCTCATAATCTATAATGTTTGCTCTTATACCACACAGACTACTTGCTCTTTGTTTATATTCATTTACCATTTGTCTACTTTAAAGAGAATTAGGCTAAATAAAGGCAGATGAAAAATGTCCTTCCCATACCAGATGTGGATTCCTTGGGGCTAACAAGCTTGAAACAGCTGTCAACACTCAGTTGCGTTTTCAGTCCTTGGAAAGTTTGCAGCTGGGGCAAAGCTGCCTTGTGGGGCATTTGGTGGGGCTCTGGTGACATTGTGTGGGGCTCTGGTGACAGTGTGTGGGGCTCAAGCACCAAAATTCAGGGTAGACAGTCTAGCCCTCCTGGCAGTGCAGAGGACAGGGTTCCTGGAAGCCTCTTAAGGTACCAAAGAGACATATTGAGTCATGAGCCCTCCTTTTCCAGTTTTAAGAAACGACCGGACATGCAGGTCTTTGAATTATGGCAACAGAATATTCAAGCTGAAATAAACACTGAAGTTCTTTCAAGCAATGAGAAGAGGGCTTGACTGTTTCCTGGTGGTGACCCTGTCAGCAGTGATGAAAATCAACTAGAGGTAAATAAAATTAAATGTCCTCTTTATGACAAATGAGAAACCCGAAGTTAGGGCCCACTTATTTTTAACCTTGAAGTTGCACTGCATTCCTGGACAGCTGGGGATGGGGCACAGAGGTGCTAGAGGCTCTGGTATTTTGTTTTTTTCTAGGGTTTGAATTAGTACATGGCTATACATGTATTTCCATCTTCTCTGAAGTCGTCTAGCAGCTGCATTCCCCTCTGCTGCATAAAGCCACCTTTCTACTGCTTAACTAAGCTCTGAGATGTTATTGAAATAAGTGCTGTTATTTAGGAAAGGAAACCAGGAAAAAGCCCAGGGTATTTATTCTTTTCCTTTGAGTGTGTCAGTCCTTTGACTAATGATGACAGGATTTCTGTTCCTGTTGAGTTGCTAGCTCCTTCACAGGTGTTACCAAATAAATACATCAGTTCGGAAGATGATTTCTTACAACTGCCTGGCAAATTACAGTTACACAGTCAACTCATTTCTCATATGTTTTTGTCAGATAGATACCAGACTAAGGACTAAATGAACAATAAGTACTTTGATCAGATACAAGATTAAATGAACTATACTTACTTGGGTTAGCTTTGAAATGGTCACTGGGTTCACTGTGATTTTATATCTTCTCCTTAGCCCCTGGAACTATCCAGTCATCAATATAACACCTTACAACAAGAATTCTGGTGTCTTCTAAGCCAGAAGGAAAGCTGCAAATAATAATATTTGAATTAAATACATCCCCTGAAAGCTGGTGGTATCCCAAATAGATTACCAGTTTGTACTTTCAGAAACCATGCAAATCAGTGTTTCTTAAGAATGACAGGCACACAACATTTACATTTCTTGATTTCATACACTCTTTTCTAGTTAACAAACACAGGAATCTCTAATTCTTTAACTGAGAGAATTTTGTTGATGTTTAGTATATGTGTACAGTACATAAACAGTGTATTATATGCATGTTTACAGCTTTGTAGAAGGTTCACAGTTAAAGAGACATGGAGGCGAACAGGTATAATATTGAGCTGGGATTCAAAGAGCCATCGCCATGCTCTAGAATAGATAACAATAATCTCTCTGTGAAAGACCCAGTTCCTCCACAGTTTTTGGATTTAATTTTTTCTTTCTTTTTTTTTTCCCCCTTATTTTTTTTTATTTTTGACTTGTTATCTTTTGGCTAGTACTGCCAAGAAGCCACCGCATTCTAGGGACCGGGAACTCCAGTATTTACACAGCAGATACTGCAGCCCCTTGCTGAATGTGGCGGTCTGTAGCAAAGTATAGGAGGCAACACTGAGGGCCTGGTCACACAGCAAGGGTTTAGCAGCTAATGATGGCCTTGTGGGTGAACAGTGCATAAGTCAAGACCTTTAACTAAGACTTGATGGAACAGAGGGATGCAGTGTGTTTTACTGATATGAAAGGGGTTCAAATCTCACAACTGGTGGCTTTGGTTGCTATAATAACAATTACAATAACATTAGTGCCTGAGAAATTAATTTTTTTCATGATAAATAACCTTATCAGTTCTATGAGAAGGACAGAAAACTTTATAGGACATAAAATCTACTAGGACAGTGAGAAGTCTCTGTGATTACTCTGGTATCTACATGGGAAACAAGAAAGCAAGAAAATGTAGTGCTTAAAAAGTATTCTAGAAGGATCATTGTGAAGAAAAATTACCTCAACACGGAAATCAAAAGGTTTACAACAGGAGAGGCAGTGCCTGCTCTTCAGTGACAGCTTCATGTTTATTCATTCTAGAAAAAAATACGGAGATACTGAAGTAAAAGCAGGATAATTTTATTCCCAGATCAAATAAAGGAACACAGAGTGTGTTCTCAACAAAGTGATTACTTTAGGGGGAACTAATACAATGAGTGTTATTAAATTAAACAAGTTTTTAATAGGATTTTAGTGTAAGTAATGTTTCAGTCAGGCAAAGTGATCCAAGACAAAACATCTTTTATATAGGTATTCCTTAATAAACATTCTTGTAAAAATGTATTTTGTGTAGTGTGCTTCCCCTGCAGCAAATTATCACTTTGCTTAACAGCTCTGAGAATCATGGATCTCAGGAACAAAGATGATTATTGTCCTTTCACTAGCTGCCTGAAATCTTTTATTTCAAATTAGCTTTTAGGTGCTAGTATACAAAGAGCTAAGGTAAATGGCTGCTCAGCACAGACAGCTGGGACAAATCTTCAGCTTGATAGGAGCTGTCTTCAGTCCCAGTCTCAAAAACTTGCATGTCTCCCCTACCGTCATGTAAGCTTTGGGATTAAACCCTGGGCACAAGGTGCAGCTATGTTAAATTTTGTACAGAAACCATGATTTCTCAGTACATTTACACAAATTAGCACTGGCAATAAGACCTAAGAAATGTGAACATATTGCATCTTTTTGTATTTTGAACAGAATGTCCTGTTCTGGACATCCGTATATCAGTACAGTTGAAGACCTACAGCTACACTTTATTATCCTAGAATCTGAGTGGTCTCAAGGGGTAATTATGTATAAAATGACTAAAACAGCTTGCCTCAGGTGCAGGGTTCTGGAAAGCCACATCTTCTCTAAGGGTCATGAGAGTGAGATGAAAAAGCCTGACTGCATCATCTTGTATTGTTCCCTCCAGTGCCTTTGCTAGTAATTTATCAAATCTGTATTTATCTTAGCATTTATATATGGCTCCCATTGCACCACTTTGCAATATTCAATGCCTTTATTCTCACAAGGGCCCTATCTGGTATATTCTGCATCACATCTGATACAGTCTTGAAGAGAAAGATCACAGCAACAGAAAATGACAAGAATGTAGTCCCTTTTACTTATTTGATACCTCAGTCTCTAAATTGTGTTTGATACTCACTTGATAGGACTTCCATCTCTCCTGTGGGAAATATGAAATGAGTAGGAGAATAGGTTTAGAGATACAGCTCAGAGCTGTCCTCTATTTTCTGCTACTTTATTTCAAAATATTCAGGACTTCGCAGGAACTAAAGAATTTACAGGACATGTTACATTTGGTCAAGGTCTATAGCTTTTATTATTTGGTAGGTTTGATTGCAAAAAGAACGTGTGCTTTTTGTGCTGTGATATAATTTTCTTAAGGCACTTGCTGGAGTGAGACCTGCATGTTTTAACCCTAATTTTTTAAAAAATTCTTTTAGTTTCTCAATAAAAATCTTAAAAAAAACCACTAACAAAATCCCACCACAAACCAACCAACCAAAAAATCACATTAGAAAACCCTAAATGAACAACCAAATAAATAATCCACTCCCCAACCCTTTTGTTTCTATTTGTATTGAGCAGTTTTTAAAGATCTTTTAATCCTTGCTATGACAAAACATTTCTAACTCCAAGTGCTGAAATCCATCTTCAGTGGCCATATGTAGAGATGCTAGAGACCTCTTCTCCAACCCAACTCTTGTGTGGGACAAGAGATTTTGAATCTCTGTGTTTCCCGAAGTATTGCATAATCCCAGAGAAAGGCTTTTTGGGTGGAGTCCAGAACCAAGAGTAAATCATTGGGCATGCCAGTGTCTGCCTATTTTCCTTATAATTCTTCCAAGGAAGGAAGCACGGCACATGCTAATAGCTATTTATGCTCATTCTGACTTCACAGAATCATAGATGGACACAGCTGAGTGACACTAGGAAAAACAGGACTCAAGAACTCTGCTGCTCTAAGAGAGTCTAAATGGGAAAAGAAGTACCCAATCATAACAGAGGATATATGTTGTGTGGAAAATGTGCTTCTGGTGGGCCTAGATCACTTAATCATGAACCTTCAAATTCTCCAGGTTTTGTTACCAAAGCATGTTGTCTTCAGACGCAGCACATACAGGTCACGTCAGAAACCACCTGCTCTGACCTGAGTGGCTTATCGGTCACTTGTACAAGCTATCAGCCGAGTACAGTGGGCTAATAAAGCAGATTATGAGAAAGTCTGCTAGGACTCTTTCAAAAACTTAGAAAGTTAACTAAAAATATGGAAAAGGAGGTGCAGGTACTGGCACTTTCATGCCTAACCCTCAAACAGCCGTTTTTTTCCCTGTTGATTTGACAGTACTACAAGTTTAGAATAATACATTGGAAAGACTGGGATCTTGAGGACGTGTTACAGATGTTTTCTCCAAAGTCCAAACCCTGGAGGCTGGAGGCTTTGGCTACAGGCTAATTGTTGATTCTTGCTTACCCTCTGGGCACTTTTCACAGTTCTGGAAGTAGAAAACAGCCTTGAAGTGTTTGTAAAGTATGGAATACATTTGCATTGCAGCAAATGAGAAATGAGCCCCAAAGTCTTTAATGCTGATGTTGGTATGAATGTAAATTTAATAGACCCGCAGTTTTTCCTTAACAGCTCCCATACTTTCTCTTTGTGAGTCACAAGAGAAAACAACGATTTGATAAAAACATTTTTACCTTAGAACCATGTAAAGAAGTATTATTATTCTATGGGAAGAAAAAGCATAAATTCAGTGTTATATTCCATTTATTTTTTATTTTACCTTTTACACAGAACAATATAAGCTTTCCCATTACTCCTGTTATTAGCATATGGAAATGTTCAACAATGAAATTGGCTCCAGTGATGTGTCACTGCCTTGTTCTAAACCAGGGAGGTTAATGCCAAGACTGCCAAGTTGTATCATTCTTTCATTTATGAATGTGTAATTAAAATTTCTGGGGATACTGAACTGCCTCTGACTACATATTTTGAGATGAGATAAGAAGGACAAGTGCTGGTCTGACTTAAATGGTCCCATTTGCAGGCTTTGTATTAAGGGGCTTGCAATGCACATAAATGCTTTTATTATAAGTAAATACTCCGAAGGTGTATTAAAAAAATCTCTAATACCACATATCCATTTCACATCTTACATCTTATTTGAACTCAAATTTAATCATGGCAAGCGAAACTGCATAAAACTTCTCACTAGCTTTGTAGTTTCAGACAGATTATATAATTTACTTTGCTGGAATTTTCTCACAGACAAGCCTGAAGGAAACAAGCCTGCTAAAACACATGGACTGCCAAATAGTCAGTGAAAGTTTCTTCTTGTTATGTAAAGAATGGACCCAAAGACTTTTTTACTGGTCTCAAGGGCAAGTCTTTTCCAGTCCCAGTTTTAAAGTCCATTCCTCTATCTAGGCAAATAACTATGAAAATAAATAAAAAATTATACTTAAAGCTTATAAAGTTCCTGTTTTTAAAGCAAACGAGTACTTTAGCCTTGTCACTACTTCAAGATGCTTGAAAGCTGAGCTACTAAGGAAACTTGACACCCAGTTGCATATATCATTTAAACATAACTCTGACAAAGACTATTAATTTGTCAACCTAACAATGTAGCAAAGAAAGAAATCTTAAAATATATGTATAACTGTAACAAGCCATAGAAATTCTGCAGAACTGCAGACACTAATACATAATATTGAAGGTTAGGAGAAAGACAATCTAGAATTCCCAGTTGTACTAAATCTACAGACTCAAATGAGAGAACAAAGTCAAAAAGCAAAGCCTCCAGAACCAGACTGGAGTGAAACAGAAAATTTCATTACTCCCAAGCTTGTATTCCAAAGGGCCAGGCATGCGCACGCTCCTCTGGAGCATGCTCAAAGAGCAGTTATGTTTGGGCACAGAGAAGGTAACTCCAGCCTCTACCCATGTGGACTCTGGCAGTGTTTCTGGTCCATGGTCTCTCCCAGGAGCCACACTTCCATTCCTCCCCTTGCTGCAAACCTTAGCGAGTTATAAACAGTCATGCAAAGATCTATTCTCTTCCCCCTTATTACCAGTGTGTAATTAGACGCTACCAAACACACAGAGAAACAAAGATCACACAAAACTCATGGTGAAGGTTTTTCAGCTACAATGAAGAAACCAAAGCCCATGGAGAGTCTTAGAACATAGGTCTACACGTGCACATGTTGATTATGAGGAAACACTCAACTGACAGCTGTGTTCTTGGATGAAGCAGGCATCTTTTGGGTTTGCACTTCCTCCAAGGGACACCGAATATCTGGGTCCCCTGTAGCAGGACAGACTTCCTGAAACAACCTCTTTCCAAAGTTTTGAGTGATTGGATGTGGTGAAGACAGCATTGTTATTTAGTAAACTTTGCTAAAGGAGGTTGTTAAATAGCCATAGAAAAGAGTGAAATAATTGTTTCTCAATTTCAGTAGAAATGGGGGAATTTCTTTACGCTACTTTGGAAAAGGGGAATCTTCTTTGGCAGAAAGGGAGTGGGAAATGGGCAGCAAGGACAGAATCACAACAGCTGAGTGTCTGCGCAATTTATGGCATGATTTTTCAGAGAGAAGTGCCCCATCTGTGCAGACTAAAGAAGCTGCCAGCAGTAGAAACCAGCAAGGGTTTTTTTATATGCTTGGAGGTGCTGGTGACATTTCCCACTTGAAACTAAGGAGAGAGATGTGGGGTGCAAAAGGAGCGGTAGAATTATTATTCCCTGACCTCTTTAAACATGGCTTTAACAAAACTACAGCCAGGGTCTCTTAGTCGTTCTACATTTTTATTGCAGCTGGGCATTTGGTTTTAGCATGTTCTGTGAGTCTATACTGAGAATTTTCATACTTGCTTCCCTCTGTGCAAATGCCAGCCTATTTTTCCACTGTCAATACATACGAATGGGGAATTTGCACTCTGACTTCTGTGTAGGAGACACACCAGAGAGTGGATGAGTTTAGTGTTTGGCAGTGCAGCAGATCTCTTAACATGTGGTTCACTTAAAAGCTGGTGTCAGGCTAGTAAGAGCTGCTGTTTTTATTCTTTATCCTAAAAATGTGATATATTTTCCTACTGTCTTGCTAGGTTTAACAGAAAAGGAAAATTACTCAGATTTTGTCTTCAACATCTCAATAGTTCAAAGGAGTAAATAGGAAATAATTATGTGAAACAAAGGAAGAATCTGAAGCACACCCTGTAATTATTTTCTCCCACCTAAATAGCATTCTTGGCATTTGGAATTTCCTCCTACCATCGGGAGAGCACCTGTATTTCCCTTTCCATTGTACACACTAATCTTATATAGAGTTTTTGCACACTCAGAGCAGTAATATCTGCCTCTATTCCCTTGCAAATACTCTATAGTAATTAGAAATGACCTAATGACACAGTAGGATGATGACAGTTTCCCAGTGAAATCAAAGCTGAGAATTGCTGGAAGAGTTTGGGGTGGGGACCCGGCTCGTGAACACTGTGACCACACTGGGCTGAGAGCACCCACAGAGCATCAATTGTGGGGTGAGGCAGAGCTGACAAGAGGGAAACGTGGCTCTGAGCCAGGTCAGAAGTGGGATCTGGGGTCCTGCTGTAAATGTGTGACAGATACTGCGCTCAGCCAAGGTCACAATGCTGGAAATGAGGTGGATGTTGGCCATATAACTTCTTTTTTTTGTGTACCACCAGTCGCAGAGTCAAATCAAGCAAATCCAGGTGGCTGACTAAGCTTTGGGCGAGTCAGAATGGTTATCATGCCAACAGATCATATTGTAGAAGTGACCTTGTTTAATGAAGACAGTGGTTTTTGTCCGAGTCACTCAAACATCAAAATATGTGCTTAAAGCCTAGGACTAAAGCCCACTAAACCACTCTTTTGGACACAAAATAGTTACCGTGAACAGTCCTACTTAAAGCCAGAGCAAACTTAGAGCAAAAATATTCACAGTTTTTAATAAATGCAGGTAATGAGACTCTGCAGAAGAGCAGGAATTATGCCTTGGCAGATGTGTTTGTGCAGCCAAAGTATAAGAAAGATCTAAATTTAGACAAGAGCAAACATAAACATAAACAATATGTAACAAGTTTATAGCCTGCTCATTTATGTATGCCATGCTTTTGTCTCAGCATCCTGATCCCATAAAATCATTTTTGTTTGTATCCCAAAGCGTCAATTTGGGTACTGCGGGTCTTTTGTTCTCTACTGGAAGCATTGAATTTTCAGAACGTGCTCAAAGAGATCTATTCAAACTTATCTTCTGCTGAGCACCCATAGAATAGGCGACTTCAGCTGTGGAAATGGTGACTCTATTCTTAAGACTTCATTACACAGACCAGTTCAAATATATAACATAACGGAGGAGCTCTGAGATGGGGAGGTGTGTGTGCATGCCAGCACCACACATTCAGAAATCCAGATTTAGTCTTCCAAAATTATAAACCTGTCTTTAAGAAAACCTGGCTTTAAGAAACAGATATTCTCTTTTAAAAACAGCTATTTGCCTTTACTATAACAACCCACGTAGAAACTGAAATCTTAGTGAGAGGGAATGCTGCATAGGAATAAAGAAAGAAAAAAATCAAGGTCCAATTAAAACTATCTTGACACCTTAAAAAGGAAAGGAAGAAATGGCAAAAGCAACAGTATCTATATTTTAAATATTCCTAATTCTTTCCTGGAAGAGAAAAAAAAAGAGGGTAAAAAGCTTTGTGTAGATATATGGAAGAAGTTGAAGGTTTTGATTTGATCAGTTACTGGCGTGATGCCACAACTGACAAGATTTTTCAATAAGTTAGACTGTCCACCACTAAAATCCTGATATATAGGGTTATTTAGATCCAAAGTCTTGTTGAAACCAAAGGAATTTAGGATCCAATCCTTAATTCAGTTTAGATTTACAAGGTGGGACTCTCTGTACAGAGCCGAGAATAAATCCTGCAGACAGGTAGTTCTGGCACTGTTCCAGCTCTTTTAAAAGCTGTGATGTCTTTTCTGAGAGGTCCAGAAACCCAGGCAATTTCTGAAAGTTCATCCTTTGAACATACCTACTGCAGCCATGAATGCCCCTGCTTCTCAAACCCCACTGAAAGAATGGCACCTCTTAAAAAAAGTCTGCTGACAATAAAACCTCATCTTAAACGGGGATTTAGCTATAAAGTACAGAAAGGATTTGAACATTCACAGCTTTTGCAATCTCCTTCTACATGCCCAGTACACACAGTTCCATGAGATAGCTCTTCTTACACGTACAACAAATGGTGCACTCTGTTGCTTTAAACTCACTGTCTGTGCACTTGCCTTCATTATGAAATTTTATTGTATTTGGACTTGACATAATGATGACCATAACTGACCTGTCAGTATAGATCAGAACAAATCATATTCAGCATGGCAGGTAATTGTGATTAAACCTTGGCCCTATTTCATAATACGAACAAGCATCTCAAGACCTGGCTTGGAAGGGTCCTAATAATTAGACCTCCATTTTCAAAGGTACAAAAATTTTATCAATATAAAACCTTGAAAAGAAGACAAGAATTTTAAAAATCAAAGGCATTAACATGATGTATATGCTGCAGACTGCAGTTTAATCTTTGAGAAACACAGCAATCTGCAGCATTTTTACAGAGGTATATGGGAGATTTTTAAGGTAACCCATGGGAAAGGCAGGTATAACTTTCTTTCAGAACTTCATCCTGTACCTTTAAAAACCCTGGTGGAGCAAGCCAGTGTTTTCAAGCTGCTCTCTGCCAAAATGCCTAGTGTGTCCTATTATCTGTAACAGTGTGTGCCGTTCTTTCACAAATCAAAGCAGGTATTCAACACTGGACACATGTGAATGAAAAATGGAATGGAGCAGGACCTGAATACGGACAAGAGAAGATTTTCAGAATTTTAAGAACAGAGTATTTTACTCTTTTGGAAGGTGGTTGTTGGTGCTTGTTTTTTGTGCAACACTATATTCTCAGGTATGGCTCAGGAGACAGCATCATCCCATATGGGAGTGAATGGACCCGCGTCTGTGTGGGTTCACTCGATATTGATCATGTCTCCTGGGAATATGCAAGGAAAGAAAAGAAGGATTTTTCCCTTTTAAATCTGTGCTAGGAATTATGCAGTCCTCTGGTGGAGCCCATATCTGGCTGTATGTGCTGCTTTGTTTCCTGTAGGGAGAGGGATATAAAAGTGCAGATAACGAAACCTAACTAGAAGGGTAGGCCTCTTGAAAGTATTCATTGTCTGGGGAAAGAGGGAGGAAGGAACTCACCTGACCTTGACCACCCAAGCTTTTAACACTCAAAAAGACTTTCAAAGCTTTCTGAGAGAGATTTATAGCTGTGAAAGAACGCTGGAATTACACTGCAGCAGAAGAAATATAATTTGCCTTGACTTACTCCCCTCCCCCCAGAATCACCCAAGTCACTTCAGCATTTTTAGAAATTGGAATACACCATTTTGGAAAGTGATTGACAGAATGAAAGGAATTCCTGGAGTAACACCCTCACACAGTCTCTTCCTCTAAATTTCTAGCACTTCTCTTACACTGGCTGCCTTTGCTGTGAGAATCAGCCTCCGTGTTCCATTTCTCTGTGCCCTCTGTAACAAAATGAACCCATCACCTAGGGCCTGAAGCTGGTGCAGCTAACACATTAGAGCCATAGTAAGTTCTTTAAAGCTCTTTTCTTGCTGATAAAGGCAGGTCTAGCCAGCAGGCCACAGTTAGCCTTCTGGGCTCTTGTTGCCAACAGGAGTACAGTCTGGATGGCTGCTTACTAAACTGTTGCAATATAGCTTGCGATATATTGCAATTCCTCCAGAAAGTACCTCCAGAAAGTCCAGATAGGGTTGGAGAGCTACTCTGCTGCACGCTCAAAATTCACAATGTCTAAATTTTGCATGATATTATTATTGTGCTAATACGTCCAAACAGTAGTAACAAAAATAGCTGCT
Organism: Sclerurus mexicanus; assembly: GCA_013396755.1. Taxonomy (NCBI): domain Eukaryota; kingdom Metazoa; phylum Chordata; class Aves; order Passeriformes; family Furnariidae; genus Sclerurus; species Sclerurus mexicanus. The sequence goes on along the minus strand of VWZF01005181.1, from coordinate 517,205 downwards.
TCTAGAAGCAGTGAGAGAATGACTCCAGTTTAACCCGTGGTTCAGATCACCAAGAGAAACTGTTTTTGTGAAAGACTTTTTGAATAGGGGGATACATAAAACCAAAGCTTCTTGAATTCTCAGCATCTAAGGATGCTGTTTCAGTTTTAACTTATGTGAACACAGGATTGTTCTGGTGGCAAAAAGCAGGCGCTTTTTTACTCATATTGTATTTGAACAATTCCAGGGTCTTTGGGTTTTTAGTGCCTAAGGGCACAAAACAACGATTCAGTGCCTCAGAGAATGTATCTCTAATAGTTTCTTCCAGTCAGAGAAGCAGCAAAAACAGAAGAAAGTTTCCCTTTTTTACACTTCTTTTCATGCATCAAGAAAATGATTAGAGGCTGGGACAGCTTTTGGCAGGTGCAACTCCCAAAGGGGTCCTGTGCTACTTATCTCCGTGGCAGACGATGTGTCAGATACCACACGTACCTCCTCCACAGAGTCCCAGCCTGTCTTACTGTGCTCCTGTCCAAAGAGATGTTTTGGAGTGCTGGGATCTCTGAATCCGCTTTCAAGTTCTTTGCTGAAGGTACAAATAATCATGAGAAGCTACAGGGATGTGATCTCTTCCCTTCTCTACTTCCTCTCTGCTACAAGGTATTTTAATGAGCATTCCGGCACAGATCAGTAAAAAAACCCATGACTATAACTCTGTATGGAATGCAGGAGCTGGGATCTGAACTTTGCAGCTGACCTCTACATTTAGAGTATCAAAATCACATCTAGGACTGTGTTCCTTGATTTTTGGAAAAAATTGAACAAATTCATTTGCAAACTTTACAGCTAGGATCTTCCTGAATTATTTTATTCATTATGTTTCTTCTTTACAGTCAGTATTCATTTCATAAGTCAATAACATATGGGATGTATCAATACACTCAAGTGAAAATGACACATTCATAACTCATGCAGCTGTTTTTTCACACCTGAGAAAGAATATAATGCTCTGTATCATACTCATCCACAGCTGTACCACATAAATAAAAAAGTAGATTTAGCAGAAAAAAGAAACAATTACTTAAAATTCAGCTGCCTAACTGCACATTGCTGCACTCTCAGTAAAGCAGAGTCTATTAAGCAGGGTTGTGAAAAGTCGTTCTTCCGAGATTAACTCTTTCTCAGGGAGCACTGCACTGCTGACTATAAGCCGTGTGATTGGAAATGAAATGTGTAAGATAGTGTGTGTGAAAGCACCAGGAAGAGAAACAGCCACGCTCTGGTAGCGCCCCTGGGAGCTGTGCTGCATCCCCTGGCCTCAGAGATTTTTAGGCCAGGAGAAAAGGGCTGTAGACTTTGCTGCACAGATTTTGCACTTTACTAAAGCTCATTTGCGTCTTCAAGACCTAGATGGGGCCCCCTAGGGGAACTCAGAGCAGAGACCCACGGGCCCCATAGCCTCTCTTCCCAGAGCAAAGCAAACTTGCCCTTTTACCATCAGCCGCTTCTGATGAATGCCAGTCTCCTCTTTCTTGTCATCTCTCCCCTCCCTCCAGCATGCCTTCCTCATCGGGCAATGCTCAGAGGCAGGAGCCTTTGCTCACCTGACAGCACCCATCCTTGCCCTGTCTGTGGCTGGCACAGCTGGGTGCCCCAGTAGCCCTGGGGTGGCAGCAGCTCTGCTGTGAGCACATGGGCACAGAGGGCACAGTGACCTCAGACCTCAGCCCCCCTCCCAGCTTCAGATTTTCAAAAAGCCTCAGACAGTCTCCCTTTAATATTTTCACCTGGCTGTTCAACTTCAGCTTCCTCATGCTCTGTGTTTTTGGGACAGTAGCTATAGGGGAAATTCTAAGTATTTTGTTCAAAATACTGTAGAAAGAAAGAACGAAAAAAAGAAGTCTTTTAAAATATCTGCCAATTCTAGGACTTTAGAAGCCATCCACTGTTTCTGTCAAACCTAGCCAGGACCAAAGCTGTATGTTCCTGCAGCAATTATGTTAATAAATGCCCCAGTCCCAGAGAAGCACTGGCTTTTGTTGACCACGTTTGTAAGAAAATAAACTAGCAAACAAAGCACAGTAATGATCACACTCCCACAGGAACAGCCAGAAAGGAATAGGTATTTGCCAAATAGATTGGGAAGCAGTGGGAAGCTTTTTCCAAACATTTTTTTGAGTCTAACATAATAACAGAGTCAAAAATAACTACTAGTAAAATTCGTCTACTTAAGGGAAAAGAAAATGTTTATGAAACTCCTTCCTGTTTCTCATTCCCTGCTGTCTGTTACAATCTATTGCGGGACTGTGACAGCATTTAGGAGTTTAATGCCCATGGAATGGAACATTGTCACAGGTTGATGGGCTCCTGCTGCTAGATAGTGTCCACATCATTAATCATGGACACTTATCTCCTTCGCCTCACAGGAGAGCCAAAGTGACACTTGCTCACTGTACAGTGGAGGACACCAAAAACTATAATCTATGAGTGGTAAATTTACCATGAGGTTGTGACAAGGATCACAGACAAATACAGGCTGCCTTGCAGCTCAGGAGCACATTTATCACCCAGTGAGGATGACTCCACCTGACCTCTGGCCTTCCCTACACAACCCCAGCATGGTTCAGCATGGTCCCCTGATTGCTCCTATACCAGCATCTCAGTTTGCAGTTTGATCTGATGCACCAGTAAAAACAACAACCAAGTTTATTTCTGAATAGAAGAGAACTCTTCTACTTCCATTAAAAGGAAAACCTCCTTTGTTTTCATTTGACACAACAGAATTTTGTGGGGAAAAAAAAATTTGCTTAATTTTCTTACAGACACTTCTAATGTAATTAATTCAAATGAAAATTAAAAGCTAATTTTTTCTCTGCAATCACAGGACAGAAGTGGAATGAGGAATTTTGATTCTTCTTAGACTCAGTACCTCAAGTGTGTGGAGAAGTAAAAAATGAGTCAAAAGATGCTGGAAACCCCGATTATCTGATGTTCTAAATAGTACTTGAGTTTACAAGTCCATTTTAAAATGACTGTTGCAACTAATGGATTATAAAACATTCTGACTGCTGTTAGCATTTTCTCTTTAAGCTGTCAAACACTATAGAGAGAAGGGGACTCTACAGTATTCAACACTTTAAAGAGACTCTTAATGAAGAGTCGAGTCACTTTGAGAGATATGCATAAAAATGAGAGTAAACATCTGAATCACATTCTACCAAGTTACCAAGAAAAGATGTCACCACACACACATAGACACTACAAAACATTCTGGTTTTTAGCAGTAGCTGGAACAGCGACAGGAACCCAAGAGAGAGAATGACACCACTGTTATCCCTCCCATCTCTGTTTTTTGGTACGCACACAGAATTTTTTAGAGGCCAAATTCTTCTGCCAAGTACAGCGTAAATTCTCCAAATGAGAGGATTTATCCTGAAATCATAGTTTCAGCAAATACAATATAGTTAAGAAGACAAAATAGTTACCCACTTCTATGACTGACTGAAGGGAAGGTAGATGGCAGTGTATTCTGCTACTTGAGATATCGAAATCTAACTACTGTTACATAAAACAAACCCATAAATTTACAACAATTAGAATTGAGTATGTGGGGAGAATTTTCCCACAGGAGCTTAGCTATTACCCCTCAAAGTTTTGGGGTTTTTTTTAGTCAGTTAGATAAGACTTTTTTTGCAAGCCATACTTTTCTGTAGGTAGCTGATCATTTACTGTGGGCACTTCCCATTACATGAACCAGGATTTCCTCAAGAGCTGGAAAAGTGCTAATGAAAGATGACATGTTTATAAGCAAATAGCTTGCTTGATATTTGCAGTGCATATCAAAGTGCTGGTCAGTGTTTTCTTTACTTTCTTTGGAGCAGATTTTGCACTCAATTGTCAGAAACTGGATATCTTGAGTACCAAAGAACATCACAACTGATTCTGTAATCTCAAAAGGAGTGATCTTTTTATTCTTCATTATTTCCCTCTCTATTGCTTTTACCTATTTGTATGATCTGTAATGTGTCCCATAAATAGAAAAACCAAGGAAGAATACATTGATGAGGATGAAGAACTTTGAAATGATTTTACTTCAAACTTAGTGTTACAAACACTGAAGGTGGCATTTTGATCCCAATGTAGCTTAAAACTGGTGTAATTTTGCTGAGTTAATTTGGCTATATTGAGACATAACTGAGGTCAGAATTGCATCTTGATGCTGCTGTGAGTGAATAAAGGATGAATCAATATTGTTTGTTCTTTTCATGTTTGTGGTTTTTTGATGACCTGTAACAATAAGACACCAGTGTGCTAGTATTATCCTTCATAATGAAAACTTATCTTGCCTTAGACATTACATTTCAGAACTTCTTTTTGATATTTTCAGATAGTTTCTCTGCAAAGATGTGTATACCAATGTTATGCTGAAGGGGACCAACAAGATACTGTTCTGAGATGCCAACAAAGTTAACTCATGCAATTTAATGTTTTCTGCATTTTGTCTTCATAAAATTCACAATGCTTGATGTTATTTTGAAAATGAAGTAAACTCAATACCAGATCACAGAAATAAAAGATCCTGTTTCATTCTCTCCATAAACCACTTAACAATTTGCTGTATGACATAAAAGAATTGTATGTGTGGATTGTATGTTTTATACAATCAATACACAAAAGAAAAAAGATAGAAAGGAGGTGTATGTTCTCAGATGACCCTGACCTAATCAGTTATGATCACTTAAATACAGCATGTATCTTATTATTTTGTGCCATTGGGTATCCATACTACTGTATTACATAACTAGAAACAAAATGAGTGACCAGAGAAAAGTCTTCTTTATAGCAAAAATGTAAATATTTAAGCAGAAGATAATCATCAACCTTTTAAAAAATCTAGAAGTGACCAAGATAAAGCCTTCTCTATGACTCAGACTAGAATTTGATAAACTCCACCAACTTCCATTTATCTTCTGTTGAAGTATTGTTGTACTCTCTAGGGCAACCTGCTGAACATATTGGTCAGGCATCTGCATTTGTAAAAGGATGCTGAAAACCAGTGGAAACGGTGGGAAAAAGAGATACTAGAATGATTTATCTGCCTTACATGTATACAAAGAGTTTAGCATTTAGAAACTGAAATCTGGCTAATTCAGATTAACCAGAAGTAGACCTTTTAAACTTACATGATAATGAATAATAGGATTGATTTACTTTGGAAGACAGTAGATGTTCAAGTATCCAAAGCCCATAAATCAATATTTGGTGTCTTGCTAAGAGATCTATCTCTTAGAGGTTAAATGGAACTTACTGCACCATTGAGTGAGATTTAATAAATGGGACTCAAAATGTAACACCATGGCGTCTTTCTGGGTACGAATTTATGTAATTCTTTATCTGCCTGAAAGCTGTATCTATCTAATATCTATTCCAATACTCATACAAGAAGCCGCAAACTCTTTGTGTATCATCAAGCAGATTCCCAGCAGAACTGGTCCTCAGCATCCAGGCATGACTGCAATAAAAACCAGGAGACCAGTCCTGATAACCATTTCTGAGATACTTTTTCACCAGAAAGTCAAGCAGTCCTGGAGGGGTGCCAGCAACTAATATTATATGAAGCACAACATTCAGTATAGGGAGATAGAACTCTTTGATGACTCCAGTAGCGATAGGTACAAGGATGTGTCTTACAGAGAAACCACATCATGTTGGATGCATGCAGCACTCCATAACATCAGTGTTACATGTTAAAATACTGAAATTTCAGGACATCTTATCTGTCATCTTCCAGGGAGACGAAGCTCACTTAAAACAGTTTATCTCGAAAAATATTTTTCCGTAAGGAATAAAAATTAATATGAAGCACCAATAATCTGAGGGTTGTGAAACCCAGTCATGTTTGCATTTTTTCCTCTGTCATTTGATACAGGAATGTTATGTAGCATTTTAAGTTTGCAGATAATTGAAGGGAAACAACCCCAATAATGAAATCGCTGCTGGATTACATTCTGATAGGTGACAAATCAATTAATTTATGATACTTCCTTTGTCATACTGAGCCATTTTATTGTGTGGAGGAAACCTCTCAAATTAGTAAAACTGTTAAATCCATAAAGTCCCACATACCAAATGGCACATCATGGAAAAAGTATCAATCATTAGAAGAATAAAACTGATAAATGCTAGCAGGACATCATTTGGGGAAAGAGTCTTCCTTTTGAAAGGATTATGCTATGACAGTAATACACTATGGTATATGCTTATAACATCAGCCTGTATACATCTGTAGATATATCCACATAATGCTATGTAGACACACTGACGTTGTGAGCCTCTATTATCTGTTTTGTATTTGATTAGTTCTGCTAGCAGGTACCAATTGCATGGTACAGAGAAAGAAAGAAAGAAAGAAAGAAAGAACACTGTGAATTCCTAACAGTTGCATCACAATGTTATTTAATAATGGGTTTGTGTGCTTATAATTTTTAAATAGAATATGATTTAATACCAAGAAATAAAGCTGTTATTAGGGTCTTTCTAACATGATTTAGCTCAAATGGGATTTTGTAAAATTGCTAAACTTGCGTAAAAAGGAAAGAGATTAGAGAGACTTAAAATTATATAATAATGTATTAATTCATGCTCCTCCCACCACAGCCTGTGTACATTTGCAAAAGACTCATTCATGTGGCATGATATACTTTAAGAGGTTGTAATGAAGCTGTGACAGCAACCACCTAGTCAAAGACACTTCACAGACAACCCTGGAAATGCAGAATACAAAAAGCTCTAAAACACTGACCTCCATATTCATGGTCTCTCTTTAGCGGTCCCACCACTAAGTCAGTTACTTGGTAACAGAAAAAGAAATACTTGTTTTGTTTTTTTTAAAGACAGTGTAAAGCAACATGGCACAAAACAGGCTAGGCTGAAAAGTTGGGAGAATTGACATATCCTGAGGAAAGAGAACTATGAACTACTAGAAGACTGAAACTGCCTAGCCAGTGGGTCAAGACTAACTTTTAATTAACTATTTAATGCATGTTAAAGTTTTCGCAGTTTGAAGGCTTTCAAAGTGCACAAGGCAATAGTGCTAGTTAATATGTTTAAAAGAACAGCTTTGTGCTTTAAACAACAACCAACCAAACAAAAAGAAAAAAATAATAAGGAAAGAAAGGCTTTTAGTTCTATAATTTCAGATTCCAGATTTACGAATGGTCCGATTCTGTATAGTGGGGTTTCATTTTCCTACTTCTTTTTTAAGAATGGAGCGGATGAAGAGACAAAATCTGGATGGCAGGGATTCATGCACTTGCTAGAGGTTTTTCATGGTCCCTCTTGGATCAGGCATTCTTATGTTATTGGTCATGTCACAGGTTTACCTTTTAAGTACTCTTTGAAACTGTCATGTCCTATTTGACACTGATATATCCCCGAGTTGAAGTGCGTAAGATGAGATAGCAAGAGCAGTACTTTTTACAATATGCAAAAAAATTTACAGAACTGACAAAAAATAGAAAAGACAACACGTGTATGAACACCCTGAATAGGCCATTAATTTTTTTCCGCCACAAACTCGAAACACTTGCTAGAGAATCAGTAGCTTCGCAGTAACTAAAAAACCTATAGCTTCACAGTGATAAATGATTACAGTATCTATCCAGCAGCCCTAAGAAAAAGCCTTTTAGTACATTCTGGGCCACAAAGACCAAATCTTAATCAGACTATATGTTCACTAAATAATGGAACAGCTGAAAAATGAGAAATTTCTATAATGATTTTTTTATTAAATTGATGCTCTGTGAATATGTTTAATGAGTTGCCAAAAGAATCTTGGCCTATCTTAAAAACAGTAGAGGAAAATGCAAACTGTCCTGTGACACATGTGTTGGTGCTGCTGGTATGGGAGTCTTGGCTCACTGGGATTCTAGGTATCAATGCCTGCCTCCATTTGCACAGACATAACTTTGCTGAGTTTTAAAACAGCAGAAACATATATAATTCACAATGAAAAGTATTTCTGTTTCCAAGTGGCACCATAACAGTAGAAGTGTCTCTAGGCCTTTTTAAAAAATATTTTTATTTTAAATGGAAGCATAAATTTTTTTTTCCATGTGTTTACTCCTAATGAGGCAGTAGCAGCAATTGATCTGATTTACTGGAATCTATAGGCACATCTTTTATCAATTCTTCTTGCAAAACCAGTGAGTTAGAAGCATTAAGAGCTAGGAGGTTTTACCTGCATCACTTGTGTCAGCGATCTGAAGGGAGGTGACAAATAGGCATATAATGAGATACATGGCTTTATACCTGACAATCTCAAACATAAAAAGAGTGTCAAGTGTATTTGACAGAATGAAATGAAACTAAAATGTTAGCATTAATTGCTACTCAGTGCTGTATTACCAGCCCCACAATCCAAATCAATTATGAAGATTTGTATCAGTTGTGAGACCAAAAAGGTTTTGGAAGCCTGTCAACTCTAGGGTGTCATTACCTAATGCTGATATGACTGCTCTGGGTGCTGTTCACAACAGGGAAAGTCACAACCACCTACTTCCAGGACTGCAACCAAAATGGTACAATTGGAGTGTTTTTAAAGGCAAGTTGACAGCTGTATGGTTAAACATCACAGGTTTGAACAAAGAGATGTACTTCCCACACAGCCTCAGATTGCTTAGGGGGGTACCTCTCATCCTGCCCCATCTAAGTTAAGTTACTTCTTTGTGCTGGTTCATCAGACATCACATTTATTTGCTTATCAAAATTAAAACAGTGATACACTGAAAAATTATGTACTTATTTTTTCTTAATAGTAGATATATTTTGGTACCTTAAAGAAACAGTTGTGTGAGAACTTACCAAAATTTGCTGCCTTGGTGAATTAGTTAAGGGAGTAACTCCTCAGTAGTGACAGCAGAGATGATAAAACCTTACAGCACAGTCCTGTTAGTTGAACTTCAAGCTGCTTTTGTCACTGAGGAAAAAAAAAAAATCCATCTTAGGAGCCATGACATGGAACTTTTGTCACTTCATTCCATCAGTGAGATCAAATAGATGGTAATTTAGGTAACAAGAACAATGTTTATGTTAAGGAATGGTAGATGTGGTTCTTTCCATGGTTCATTCCACTGTGCCTCCAGAAATTTGCAGAGGACTATATTCAAAGGACTGCTTTATTCAAAACAAAACCTTTGGCCATTTTCGAGGGAATAAGTTGCTCTCTGTTTTACAAGTGTAAAATGCACAAGACTACCTAGGAAGTGTTGACTCCACCATCGTGGTGGACAGCATCTAATCTCTTGCACGGTGCAGTGAACTCCTCTGTATCCCTATAACAATAGGGATTCTCATTTGAGGGAAGTCCTGTGGTGGAACAGCAGCATGGACAATTTGAAACTGCAGCTTACTGCACAGTGTTAAATGCTAATAACTAGTTAAATCACACAACATCTGTGTCCTAAGAATAACACACCTGCATCCACAGGAGAAGGAAAAGAAGAACCACCTACAAATGAAGCATGACTTCCTGAGTTCCAATGGGTTTTGCCTCTTGTTTTTCTTTTCCTTTTTTTTTAAAAAATGCAGATCGAAGTATCGAAGCCTAAATATGTCCCATCTTGTGAATACATTTCAACTATCTCTATCTGTCCCTGATCTAAACTCTACATAAAAAAGAAAAAAGAAGTGCTAAAGGAGTAAAGTCTGCCATAGAGTGAAAATATCCCCTAGAGAAGGATCATAATTTTAGAAATAAGTAGTTTAAGGAAAAGTATGCTTAGCTTTTCTTCAAAATCATCCAAGCATACATTATTCTTTAATGAAAAAATGACAACTACCTTATTATTCAGTACTTAGAATTTACCCAGAGTTTACCAAATAAGGATGTTGTTTGGATGGTGCTGGAAATGAAAGCATTAACGTCAAAGCTGAATGAAGCACTGTTTTACCATATTTGATTCTTGCTATAGGAAACAGGCCCTTGATTTGCAGCTTGGGACTGGCTCATCAGGACTTGTCCCACCCATCAATTATCAGCTTGCAATATTTTATAGATGTTTACACTATATGCTGGAAGACAGCAACAGTTCAGGAAAGATCACTGAGTGAAGGCACGTATCCTTCATGTTCCTTAGCACAAAAGTCTACTGTCTGCTTCATCTCCCTTCACCAGTGTGTATAACTGAGGTCAAGAAGATTTAGGACTTCAGAGTATTTTAGTCAGCCAAAAAGACATTAGAAAAGTTAGAGAGAAAATGAAATCAAGAGCCATATAACTTATGCTTGGACCATGTTCAGTGGAAAAAAGGACATGAGCCCATCACATGGAAAATCTAGGTTAATGTTTATACATTTTCAGTGGTTTTCCCTCCATATGCAGGGAGCATAAAGACTAGTCACATAAGGCTTGATTTTTGCCCCTCAAAGCCTCTAAACAGACCAGTAGTACAAAATATTGGTTGTGGAGCCCTGTGATGGCTGGGCTCAGTCTCCTACAAACCTTGAGTCTTACTAAAAATTGTGTTTTATTGAGCTGCATCAAACCCTGTTTCAGCAGTTTTCTACTTCTCCTGACTCCTATTCTTCTGAACTGCAAATTCACCATTAGGAAAACAAAGGCAGTTTAAATAGGATATATATAGTAAAACTAATACTAAAAAAGATAGAGAAAAGAAGTAATTGCCTTTTCAATAGCACGAAAATAAGATAGAAACATGCGAAAGTGAAAGACATACAATTATGTCTTCCAAACTGTATGCGACAGTGTATTAGAGACCAAATGTGAAATCCCGACCTTATGAATTCTAGTAGTCAGGGACAGAAAATTACATACCAGCGAAAAAGACTTTCAAATACTGAATCTTCATAATTTCTGTTCTCACTTTTATTTCAGAATATTATTACTAAGATGATCAATGCTAAGTGGTACTGGTTACCTTTAGAATTTGCCTCATCATCAAGACATTAACATGTTTTACACATGCTAAACAGCACAACACAGCTGGTTTTCCAGTAAAATTACGCACCTACTCCCTGCTCCTCCATTCCCCCACCATCAAGCTATAATCACCTTTCTACCATCAATATAAAAAGTTAGCAGTGTTCCTGAGAAAGATTTTTAATTGTTACCATGTAGTTTTTTTAATTATATCTTCTTTTGCGTGTTTTCAGAGAATAATATCAGGTGTTTAAAAAGAGACTATAGAAGAAAGGCTAAAACTGTGTGTCCCACTAACTTTGCTGTGATTATGGGGTATTTTGCTAATCAAGAACACATTCATTCAGAAGTACTACATTGTTATAGACTTCCTAAAAGAAACTCGTTAGACACGGTTAATTCTTCAGCTAATAAAAGACTATTCTGGTTTCTAAGTTCTTGGAGCTTCTTTTTGATTACATCTTTGAGTTGAAACCAAACCAAACAAAGCAAGTACACAGAAGCAGAATCACTCAGATTTAGTTACTTCTGCCTGCAAAACAAGAGCTTACTCTGACGCAGGTTGAACTACCTCAAAGTTTATGGCTTCTTAGGGATGAAGGGTACATTTTAAAGAGTAGGATTCAGAAATGCACCCAGTTCTAAGGAAATGAACATCATAGCACTATGAAACAACAGACTCTCAAAAGGATGAATAAGAGTCTTTGCTCTGACCTTTGTTAAGTCAAAAAGGCCTAGTAAAAAGTTGCCAGCAGACCACCTCCAGTTGTCTTGTCCATTGAAGTGTTTGAGACCCGTGCATTCCAGAATTCTTATTCTTCCTTGATACCTGCTTTAACGCAACACTGGGTACTGGTGTTAGTATCAATACCAGTGATAGACAGCATTCATAGGAATTTTACCTTCTTTCACACACAGCACTACCAAATCCTTTACTGCAATTTTTGATTTTGTCATTTGAGATTGTGACTTGTGGCTGATTCACAGACACACAGTCTTCTACTTAAGTGTTTTCATTTGCACTCCTGGGCATCATTCACACACAGCAGGTGACAAAGCTCGGTGCGAGCCTATTCAAGAGAGACACTAGCTGCTCTGAGTAAAACCCTGTGCTGGGATCCCAATCCAAACCTGTGCAGGGCTGGGCCCTATCCTAAAGAGGTGCATGCCAGGGGGTGGCTGCAGCAGTGCATGCTGTTCTCTGGAGCAGTGCTCTGCCCTGCCACTGTCTCAAATCACCAGCAGACATTTAAGTCCTTCAAGCATCTGACTGCTTAAGATATATTCCCTCTGAATTTCATGTCTTGTTTGAAAAGATTACTCAAAATCAATGAGGAAGACAGGCTAGGAAAACAAGTGTAACCAAGTAATTTCTTAAGCACGGTTATCTTTACACTGAAGAGAACACCAGGGAGTTACTAATCTTTACAAAACAAAAAGGATCCCTGAGACGTGCTGCTTCTCTCTGCAGCCCTTCAGCTGATATATGAGCCCAAAGCCTGGTCAACACTTAAATCCAGACAGACTCCCTCTTGAATTCTCTGCTCTGGCTCGCTGTTTTTCTGGCAAGTTGCAGTGAGTCTGTATTCAGCCCAGACAGCTCTTGCCTTAAATGCATTTTTAATACTGTTTTGCCACATATTCAGTCTGCATAATTTGAATCCTGAGCCTGGGAAGGCAACCCAATAGAATAATTACCGAGTCTTTCCTAAGCGATGTGTCGGGCCAGGCTCTTGCAGTAAAATCAATGTCTAGCATCAGCTCTCAGTCTCCACCCTTCCTTCCCCCAACCTCCAAATCTAGCTGGTTTTTCAATACAAAGATGCCCAAATAGCTTTTCATGGGCAACCAAACCAAGGGTTAGAAAACAGCATTTACAAACCAAACCTGGAATCCAGTCTGATACAACAGATGCTGACCAGGATGTACGAGCTTTGCTCAGTGTACTCAAACTGCTCCCAGCCATTAAAAGAACCTGTTGCGAGGAGTACTGGTGCCTTTCCTGATCTGCCACATTTCAGTGCAGCTCATGAAATTCTCCCTTCCAAATCTGGCTGTTCTTATTTCAGTGGAATATAGTATTTATTTACTTTAGGAAGGAAAATTCCTGCACAAATTTACTGTTGCATTGTATGTCAACAGCATTTCCATTTGATTCCAAAAGGAAGAAATAGATACAAAGAAATTCTGTTTGTTCCAGAAGGAGAGAGTCTTTAAACTCTTTAGAAGGAGAAATACTGAAACAAATAATTTCCATTAAAAAGGCAGTTGCAAAGACTTTGGTCACAATACAGGCAGATTCAAGACAAGTTTACCTTTAGGTCAACTAGGTAACAAAATGTATTGCAGGGGTTTTAATGATGACACCAAAAATGGACTGAAGAATGGATAATGTTGATGTACAATTTATTCAGCAATCTTATCCAATTAATTTTGAGATAATAGGTTTGTGAATAAATAGGAATTTACTGCTTCAGACAACGTTTTTTTGTGGATTAAGGTACCTACTACATGACCTATAATTTGAGGTACTGTTAAAATGCATACAACAAGACAGTTGCCATCTCACAGAGCCCACAAATAAACTTTTTCCTTTTTTTTTTTCCTCCCAAATGAACATATTGATTTTTCATGAATTCTATTCTCAGTATTTAAGCAGTTCTTAGTTGAATTCTTCAGCAATTTCCACATATAAGAAGAAAAAAGGTGAAATTCAGGATTGCTGCCATATCTCTGCTCTGCTTTTAACATCTTTCTATGTTTCAGAACACTGATGGTTAGAATAAGCACAGAACACAGTATTGTTTTAAATCAACTCACTAATTATATGCTTTAAAGAAATTAGAATAGCATTTTCTTGTAACAACTGCAGTGTCTAGTATAAATGCTGTAATAATAAAAAATAGCTTCTAGATTATCATCATAAAATGAAGTTTAAAATCCATTGGAAAATGCAAGTAATTTAAAGACCCTTTTGAAAAACAAGAGCTGCTCTGGGCAGATCAGCATTGTATTTATTATTGTAACCATGGAAACAATATAAATTCCCATCTGTTAAGGTATTCGTTTGCTGCCTGCAAATCATGAGTGTACTGTCCTCAATAGGTGAATGAAATAGTTATAATTCCAATAAGTAGCCAGATATGTGACTTTTCTTCTCTGTAAAACACTGAAGAGAAGTCCCGGATATCATTTTAAGCTCTACGACATGTTTGGAATGAAAGCACAAACCCTGGTTCCAAAGCTTTGTGACAAACCAGAAACTCAGATTCTGGGAGGGGGGAAAAAAAAGATAAAAAAAGTAAAAAAAAAAAAAAAAAGGCAAAAAAAGGAAGGGGGAGGGAAGCGATAACTTTTGTGGCATCACAAGGTATGTTCAGTCAGTCTAGTCTACTTGATTGAGTCCTGCTTCAAGGTTTGGGCTCATGCAGTGTGTGACTACAGCAGAAATGTCTGCTCCAAACTCTTTGAACTTTCCACGTGCTGAGAGCCAGCTCAGAGTCTGGGATTTGAACTCCACAGCTCGGTCTCTGTAAAGGGCCGAAATGAAACTGTTAAACTCAGCACAGCAGAAGCACATTTGATTGTGGAATTCAGGCCTATTTCTGGTTCAAAACTGCAGTCAGAAATTCAGCTATGAACTTTTTATTGCTCCTTTGTGGGCAGAGTTTGAAATATGAGGCACCTTCCAGACATTCAAAAAGGTGTAGACTTTGTCTATCTGACAAAGATAGACTGTGTTCATCTGAATCTTTTGTCCTAAGGGAGCCAGAAGCTAAAAGATAAGGAGGCTGACAGAACGAAAGAAAAGGAGAGAAAAAGGAAGTTTATGAAAGTTACTAAATCCTGTGTAAGTCTAAATGTTTCTTTGAAAGAGATTCCTGGCAACCTTTGGGATTTTGCAAAATAAATTTCATATTATAATACAGGTGCAATACAGGAAAAAGGGAGGAATTCAAAAAAGAAGCTCAGAATTTTTGCATAATAATCCTTTCTGACTCTGTGTACCAACTTATTTTTTTATAGTAAGAAATAGTGATATAGGACAGAGGTTTTTACTGGGAGGTTTTTATCTTGAATGTTTGAAAAGGTTGCTATTGAAGTGATTAACAGCCTGAGCTTTGAAATACAGTGCTTGTTACTTCAGGGGGAAATCAACACTGCCAGCAATGACTCTGGAATAGTCAGAAGATGAAAATGTGGAGAATGTCTGCATTGACCAACAACTTTTTTACTTTTCATAGCACCAGTTAGATTTAGTATTAAAAAACTATGTTAAATATACTGTGAGATGTTCTGCACTGTCATCTTACAGTTAAATTCTAGTTAAGAAAAATAAGTTCAATGTCAAACAATGTAAAATTGAAAGATACTTGAAAAGGGCAATGCAAGAATGATAAATTTCGTACATGTGAAGTCTCTTTCTTGGTGTTTTTCAATCAAATACTCTGAGAGTGAAGTCTTAGGATGATAACAGGCAGTGTCATGTAAAAATCACAAGTATAGGCTTGCAAACTGGAATTTATTCTGCTTTCCATATCAAAGGAGTTATCAATGGAGATGGGAAGTGATAAATACTTCTTGTAAAAATTTCCAACACAGAAAAAAAACGGATTGGTGTTCAGACACTTCATGGAGCCTGCACAGCTAGAATTTATGGAAAAAACCATAATAATTGGAGTTTGGGATAGCATGTGGGTTCTGGCCAGCCACTTGAATATAAGCATGCATTAAAAATTTAAGGGTTATAAATTTAATTTACTAATGTAAGAGTTGTTTGAAAAATCTTCCTGCTTGCTCTTACTGTGGTTTTAGTCCCTGTATATATTCAGATCTTGAGAATCTAGAAACAGTAGGAGGAGAAGGGATTAAAGAAAGGAAAGCCTTGGTAGTGCCGAAATCCACACTCAGATTTAAAGTTAGAGTGAGATTTAAATTTAGAGGGTCCTCTCTGACCAGGTAACTTTAAGAGTCCTCTGCATCATAACAAGACAGAAAGTATGCTAAGGTCCTGTTGGATTTGGTCACACACATATGCTATGAATTTAGAAAACATTTGCCTTAAATAATTGTCATACTTTTCACAGAACATCTCTTCAAAATTTGTTGAGCATCTATTTGTACATTCTCTGCAAATGCAAATGGGTATTCAGATGTGTTAATGTGCAATTTAATGTAGAAAGATGCATTTGGGGAGCAGCAGCAGATTTTGTGGGCATATTTAAGAATGTTAATTTGAAAATGCGTGCTATAAACTTTGATAATTTCGGAACATACCCTAGAGAACTCTCAAGTGGCAAACATACAACACCTACTCAAAAGGAAAGAAAAATAAAGAGCACATCTACTCCACTATAGGCAAGCGAGCTGAGCAGAATGAGAAAATTACTGCGAACAATTTTACAAGACTGAATACCAGAATGCCTTGAAAGTCATCACCGACCTACCAGACCCAACTGATTTTTTGTCTATGGAAGGACATGCTTAACTACTATAGATGGAGGATTTCTTTCCAGTGCTAACTGCTACAGTAAACATGGACCGGATACACTGTACATTTTGATTTACAAGAAACATCTATTCAGTTCCAGATCAGAGAGTGCTGGCTGTGGTACTGAGGCATTAGGTAAGGTACAAAACTACCTGTTGGGTAGGGAGCTGTATTTAGCAGCATCTTTCTTGCCAGAAATGCAGAGTAACAAAGGATTTAAGAATGGCTCCCTTTGGAATAAATACTAATGATTCAGTCAAAGAATGACACTATGAGCTAATGACAATTTTAATGTTATAAACAAAGCACTACATGTCCCAGAATCATCTCCCACGGTGCTACCTGTACTAGGAAGGGAAACATAAGAGATTCAGTATTTTATGCACTCCATTGAAAAATACACATTTTAAAAGATGGACAAGCACAAATTCAACATTCAGTTGCAGAGATTGAAACAGACAGACCAAGTAAATAACAAAGGTGGGATTAAAATACATAGAGGCTTTTCTGAGTAGTCCTATCTAGTCTTCTTACAATCAATATACCATTTCCCTCTGACTGCAAACTGGAGACCAGATCCAGGTTCCTTTGTCACATCAGCCATGTAGACTTTGTAGCACTTTCAAACTGAATCCAAGACCTCCAAACCCTTTCTTCCATCGTCTCTTTAGCAAGCTTAAAGTATATGACTGCTAGATATAAATAATAACATCTTCCTTCAAAGGAAGGCCAACAAACAGACAGAAGCAAGAGCTTCTGTATTGTCCTTTGCAACTTCTGAGAGAAAAGACTATCGGACCTTTCAGAAAAGACTAGGACAATATCAAGCTGCAACAGAGAAGCTGGAGTCCTACATTACACCTCCTGCAAGGGGGACATCTAGCCATGCACGGGCAGTACACTGAGTTACAGTTCTGCTTATGTTTCTCAGAGAATCACACCCAGAATTTTGAAGACATTGCAAAGCAGTAAGGCAGAAGGTAAAGATGTTCAGCTAAAGGACCTAAATGTTCATACAATGGGACTCTTTCCCTTGAGAGAAGGCCTGAGTAAAATCTTAACAAGTGCACGTTATCTATACAACATCTCAATTCATTTTAACTGTCCAGCCAGACATGCTTGTAGCTCCTCCTTTCTGGGAGCCACACTTCTGGGAACATTCCCTGTCACTAACAGGGATAATTCCTACCCCTACAGGGGCAGATCTTGATGCAGCTTTTTAAACTGATGTCCCCTTTCTGACACATAAGACAGAAGGAATGAACTAACTTGGTGTTAGAAACAACTAAAAGTAGTTTCTAGCAACAGCTTCGTCTTGTTACATTTCAAAGCATAGTACATGTCTGTTGCCAAGCAATATCATCAATAACTATAATGTGCCTTCCTTTGAGAGAAAAACAAAAACATGATTTCAAGTTATTTCTAAAATGAGATAGGTTGGAGGGTTTTTTTTGTATGTGTTTCGTAGTAAAAATCCTCAGTATTACTCCCATGCTGGAAACAGTACTTCTACTCTTGTATCATACAATAGTTTTGTATCAGTGTGAATAGCATTAATTTCATATAACTGAAAGAGGAAGTAACACACTTGCATTCCTAGGAAACATATGGTTTTTAGCAGCTCAAATTACTAAATGGAGGTAGGGTAAACACAGGTGATTAACATATAAGAAACGGAAAAATGTGGGATCAAATTCCTTGTAGTAGCAAACTGAAGATACTGAAGTATCTACTGCAGTTTGTTCATGGTGTTCTTTTCTGTTAATATAGCTAAGATTTGCCATCCTATGAGAAATATGATCCGTTCTCAGGTACTGCTTCAGGCCAGGACATCCAGGGGAAAGTATGCAGTATTTGAAAAGTCTGTTCTAATAAGTCACTAATGGCTGGAAATTATGTGAATTTAAGGACTGCCCATCCATTTAATTTAGGTGCTATTCAAATCTTACTTGTTTTGTTGTGAAATGTTCCATATGAAGAACTGATTAATTTCTTGAGCATGGATGGAATTTTTAGCATAAAAGATGATTATCTAGATTATTTAGCTACTCTGTATGGTAGTATAGTTTTATAACAAATAACTAGAGCTATTGCTTTCTTCTTTTCAAGAATATTAAATTCATTGTGAAAAAAGTGTTAAGCATGCAACAGCAATGCCTATTTGAACTAAGAAATTGAAAATTCTGTGATCTATCAAAGTTAGACAGAAAGACACTATTGCCTTGCAAGAAACCTTCTGATATGATGAAAGCTGGTCATGATTTTCTGTAAGAAAAAAATGCAGACAGGGTAGTTCCTATAACTTTACAGTCTCTCAGGGGAAGCTTTGTACACAGCAGAAGTTAGAGAAATATTTTTTTCCCCCAGTTAACACATTACCCTGGAGTTAGAACATGAAACAATTGTTATTGGAAAATTAATAATAATGACTAAAACATTGACTTTTTTTTTTTTTGATTGGACACCTCCAAGCATCATAATTTTTCCCTGTAATTCTTCTACTTGTGTTTGTGACTTTTTAAGGCCTTTCCTATTAAATAAGACTATGGAGGCATAAGAAAAAAAAATCACTTAAAGAAAGAAAAACTCA
Organism: Sclerurus mexicanus; assembly: GCA_013396755.1. Lineage (NCBI taxonomy): Eukaryota > Metazoa > Chordata > Aves > Passeriformes > Furnariidae > Sclerurus > Sclerurus mexicanus. Next base: position 498,206 of record VWZF01005181.1, on the reverse strand, counting down.
CTTTCAATAGGTTTCTTTTGAGGATTCTCTATTTTTGTATGTTTTATGGTATGTGGGTGCTACCAAATCTTTTGAACAAGTTTCTGTTTCAGTCTTTTAAATTTCCTCAAATTAAATTTATCATCAATAACTTCAAGGTATTGCCCTATTAATGCTTTATTAATACAACATTAATTTAACTTTAAGTCTATGCTTACTCCTTATTGGCTCAAGGAAAGCATTTAGCAAAGTTTGGGAGCATGAAGAAAAGGCATATTAGCAGTATAATTTATTACCAACTTTTCTCAAGAACAATTTCTTAGGCCATTTATCTTGGCTCCCAAGTTAGTTTTGAGCGTAACTTTATGTGTGGAATTTAAAATTAATTTCTTAGACTGAATCAACAAGAGTGCTGATTCTCTCAAGTGGAGCTTTCCATTCTGTTCATTTATATGCACCTTCAGAGCCAGCCCATTACAGAAACGCTCACATGCTAAGTCTCACTGTACAGTATTACTTCTTTCACTGGTCTAATCCAGTCTGAAGGATATTTAAGAGGCTCATGGACTAAATTTTGTTAAAAAAAAGAGATTTAATTTGACCACAATTTAGGAAGATCCCCTGGATGCTTTTTTTCTTCTTTACATCAAATGCCCTAGGATTATTTCAGAATGTTCTAAAATCAGTGAGAAAGTAGACTGAGCTCTGTATTTCTAGCACAGCAAGTAAAATGTTTAAAGTGATGATTATTTCTTCTTCCAAAATCTGAATTCAACGCATAAACTAGGGATTCCATAAACTGTGACTTCCACTGTAATTCCAGTTAACTGAGATGGAGAATTAAGAATTTAAACACAGTAAATCTGTACCTCTTCAGCAGAGATCTTATTGGATGACTTATACTTTGCTTACTAGACCTTCACCAGGAATCTGAGCAGTATTTTGCTAGCCCAGGGGAGGTTTTCCCTCTATCTTTTTTTTTGTCCCCTCCACTTGTCCTTGGAATTCCTCACCATGAAAGGGAAGGCACCTCTTGCTCCCCGCAACGTTTTTGACTTTGGGTTTGAAAACTAGATTAACCAGAGAAGAATTTGTCTTTGAGACAATATACAATATCTACAACTTTGTGATCTGAATTCCTTAGGAATAAGGTCCACAGCAGTGGTTCACATCACTGGTGAAGCTCCTGGATTCTCTTGACTACTTTTGCTCAGTCTTTACTTTTGTCAGGGGCTAACAGAAGACTTCTAAAGCACTTGCTAAAGCCTCTTTACAAACAATTGCCCAATTCCTTTCCCCTCCCCACACAGGACCACCTATTGCTGTATCACTGTTCTCCACTGCTATACCTGTTCCTATCCTGTGACCAGGAAGCACTAACAAAACAGACACAGCTGATGGAGTATTTCTCTTTCGCTTCCCCCATCTCATGATGACTTTTCATAAATAACATTGACTGTCAAAGACACAACTGCACTAGCCCTTGTACTGGGAAATGAACAGCAAGTGCTGCTACAGATGGCCTTGGAGTGGTTAGCTCCTTAGCAATTGCTGGTGCACGTGCTGACAAGTGTTATGATTCATTTCTGAGTCCCTGGTTAAGGCAGGTCGCTTATCGACAGGGGACAGAAAAAGCAATCTCTTGATATCCTACCACATGGAAACAGTAAAGAATTATTCAAAAAAGGTAACCACATTTTTCTACCAAAAATTCTTGAGCAAACACATGCAGATGACACTTTGCATAGGGTCGAGAAAGGCTACTGGAGTGATATATTTCTGAAGCAGATGGTTCGTTTAAAAGATTCAGTCTCATTTCTGTTAGCAAATCCTCTTACATAAGCAATATATTTTTTTAAAAGTGCTTGAGGATTTGGGTATTCCTCAGTTTCAGGGTTCCTATTTTAGAAAGCTTTTAAAGAATCTAATTTTTTAGAAAAAACATTTTTTCATCACTCTCTGTAAAAAAATAGGTCGTTGACTCTCTGTCAGTCTGGGAGCAGCAAAACAGAGCTTAAAACTCCCTAAACAAAGCAGTTCTGCGAATGATGTAATTTGAGGCAGTGGCTCCCAATGAGAAAGCTGTGATCCCGTTACAGATCCTTGGCTACATTACCAGAGATGTGTGGAGCATCCAGACCTCCCATCCAGAGCTAGGGGATGACAAACTTGAGGCTGACAAGGACTGGAGATATGGATGGGGTGAAAGCCACGGTGCAGGGATGGGGGAAGACTGAACCTGACTGGCAACTATGCAGAACTACTTGTCTCATCCAGAAAGTTAGGAATCACTGACTGGGGGACTCACACCTTCTTTCCTTGAAGCTGATGAAAATTTTATCATTCATAAGAGAAACTAGATCTGTGGTTCAGTTATTTAACTTTGAATGTGTAGTATCATTTCTTTCCCCCTGCAGCAAAAAGAATTAGCTCCATTATTACATTCCACTATTTGACAGCACTCCGGTAAACAGTGCTCAAAAGTAAAAATAGGAGCACTTTTAACGGAAACTTATCACTCCAGAGTGATAAGTAGCCTAATGCAACTAAAAATCAAATGCTACATATTGCCTTTTCTTTTTTTTCCAAATTAACAATCTCCATAGCTGTAAGCGAGAGAAATTAATTACGCCTGGCCTTACATCATGCTCAATGTGTACTGATGCAAATGCACCCTATTTTAATTCCTCCAAATGTTAATAATAGAGTAAATGAGCACTAGATTATGTTATACAAAAGCAATGGAAGTAATTAAACTTCATTTAATAAAATCATCAGGGATACAGAAGCATTAATGACTTACACTCCTCCTCTGCAGGGAGTGGAAGACATGTTGGTGCACAGGAGCCTGAAAACTGCTGAGATGAGAGCAATGTAAATACATAAACAGCAATACTAAGGTAAGTAGTGTAGCACATATGAAAAGTCTTAGAGTGAAAGCCCCAGGCTACAATAAATTATTTACTTTAAAGCACCAGGAAATAGTACTATCTCAGGCAAACGACGGCAAAAAAATATCTTCCATCCTCTGAGAGGCAAAACATCAGCACCGCGTTCCTTTACAGCACAAGGCTGGTTAAACGTTGTACTAACAGCGTCAGAGAAAAAACTGCTTGAACTGTACTGAACTTGTACAGCCCTCTGTCCGTCTGTAAATTTATATTTACAAAGAGCATTGTATTTATACAACTCATCTGGAATCACTGTAGCTCCGTGAATACTCTCACTTGGCCACAAAACCATGTACTCATTCTTTATGACCATGAACACTGGCTGAACACCATTTCTTCCTGACTTTAACCCACCCTCAGTCATCATTTTCCTGTTAGGAAAAATGCAACAACTGTTTCCTAGTCAGGAAGGGGGAAAAGTACTATATAACTTTGCTGATCAATGGTGTACCACAATTGATAAGCTGTAAAAACTGCTTATCAGCAAGATAATTTAAAATCAAAAAGACCTAGATTTCAAAGTAAATAAAAAAGTCCACATTAACAAGAAGTAGTACTTTTTCTTCATTGCAAATGGAAAGGAATCCACTTCTTTCCCACAACAGCATTCCCACAAAGCTTCCTATGAATATTAAACTTCCAATGACTATAAGAATCCACAGAAAGCAGATTTAAGTAATCATAAATACTTATTTTCCTCTGGATTGTATGGTTGTATGGTTTTATTTTAAGTGTCTCGACTGCTTACAAAGAATTAATGGTAACTGACAGTAGTAATGATCCTATTTCTGTAGTTTTTCTAGAAAGAAAAATCTTTGCATAAGTATGAACTATTCACTGGAGAAAAAAAAAGCCTAATTGGACAGCAGACATTAAAAAAATGTTTCAGATTTTTAAAGGTTCTACACAAATCTGGTTACAAATTTTGCAATTCTTTTCAAGCCTTTTTCAGGAGGTGTACTCACAGTCTGATTAACACAGTGGCACTTAGCTGTGGTGGCCTTTCACCAAGAGCTGCACTTCCTCATTTCTGTAAATAAGACAGCCACTAGTGACTTCTATGAGAACTCACATTTTTTATTTGAATTCTAGAGAAAATAGCATCTAATATTTTGTGTATCATCTGTCTGTAAATCATTATATTAACTGATAGGATTTTCTTAAGTCTCTCCTCCGTCTGCCTGGTCTTGTCTGTTTTTAAATGCACAAACTTTTTGATGTTTATTTCAACTCAAGTTTAATCCACCTTTTCACCTTGGGTATATTAGGCAACCCAAACAAAGATTTACCAGCAGGGCTGAAGGGATTTGTCCCGAGTTTAGCTTTGTCCATACCAGGCACTTTTTAAAAAGGGCTGAAGTGACACAAAACGAGCATAAAATTTCTGTTGCACAGTAAGTGATAGCTAGCTTATGTGATGAGGCTTTATGGGATTTTCCTAACAAAAAACAAAAAAGCTTTTATGAAAATTAAATGTTGGTATTAGTGCTCATAAAGTGTTGCAATAATATATAAATACATTGGGCATAGATATGACAATTAAGAAAATGTATTGACACTGTGACATACACCAACGTTTTGCGTTATAAGAGTCAATAATGAACAGTAACAAATTTTCACTTTTGCCAAATGACTTAGGACTCTGCAGCATTGGTGTATTAGAAATACAGCTTTTCATTAGGCAAGAAATAAAGCCTGGAGGCCAGTGCCTGGAGTCTGACCTCAGCTTCACTGACCAATGTTTGGGGTAATGCCTTCAGCTCCCAGGGAGTTACTTTTGGTTTGCATCACTGTGTCTGAGATCAATATCTTTTCCCACAAGTTCAGCAAAGGGTGTTTTTCTTTTGCTTGACGTGCAAAGAGAAAGGGGTCATGCTAGGAACACTGTTCTCTTGAGGAAAGACAACAGCAAAAAAAAAGTAACAGCAAGGACATGTTCCATCAATCCTGTAGCATTAAGGTGGCACATCAATTTGTGCAGCCCTGGTTGTCACTGCGTGGAAGCTGGCATTGGTGCCATTGCTTACCCAAACACATTTGACTTATTTTGTGAGCAAAACAACCTCTCACAGCACGTAGGACCCCTTTCTACTCTATAAGAAAGCTGTGTTATTATTTCTATGACAAGAGAGATCTATTTCAAGCTTAAGGCAGGCTGGATTAAAGCAAGTAGCTCAATCAATAACAGGATCCCTTTACCACTTATATTAAAGAATGATTGAGGAGGAGTTAAAGACACGTTGGTAAAGACAATTTCCACAGTATCACTGAACTGCTGAGACACAAAGCCTGGCTCTTTTACCTCCCTCTGACCAGGAATTAAATGTCTTCTATTTTGTCATGCATTACAAGGAACAAGATGGTGGAAGTGCCCTCAGATTTACATTAGTGCGATTGTGATCTGTATTTTTATCAGGATAGTGTTTTTATATTGCTGTGCTTCTGTAATTCCCATTGAAGGGCATCTGTTTCAGTAGGTACAGTAAATAGTAACTATTTTGAGAAGCTCTTCAGATTTTTCTACTTGAAATATTGATGACTGTTTTAAACTGTTATAATAGCATATTATATTTCATGAATGTATTGCAAAACTACTCATGCAGAAAACTATATAAAGCGATATTCAAGGTAAAGATTACAGAAGCTTGTAAGCATAGCAAGAAATCGCAAGAGTTGGTGCCATTTGTATGACTCATTCCAGACCTCCTTGCTGAAGTTTTCCTCCAACATACACACTGTCCTTGACTCTGCCCTGCTGGTGCAACACATCTGGCACATGAAGAACCCATTGCCTGGAGAACCCTCCCAGTTCAGCCCAACAAGGGGACAAAGGGTGCAGTGTTGGAACAAAGAAACATATTTAATCTGAACACATAATTCTGTCTTTCTGTAGGTTTAACACTAACATCCATTCTTCTACCTAATTTCTAACTTGTGATGCTACATGTACTACTTTGTGTTTCAGACATATTGAAATGGTGGGTGGTTTTACAGACCATATGTGCTGTAATCTCTAGACACATCGCAGCATGTTAAAGATGGAGAATCAGATGCAGTCCTCCGATTGGTTTTTGGTTCCTTTGTTTTCTGGGTTTTTAACAGATTCTTCATAAAGTTCATTGAATTCTGCTTTCCTACAACTTTGTGCAGATGTGTAAGTAAGAATTTTTCATAGAATTCATCATGACTTGAAGAAAAACTTGAGATATGCAGAAAAGAATTCTTCATAATTCAAGCAGAATCAGGATTAATCAAGTGACTAGTTCTTAATTCACTTTGGAAGTTTCAAAGTCACCATCATTTTCCATGTTGCGGAACATCAGAGTACAGAATGCTCAGCGGATACTATTAATTTCTAGTTTTGTGCACTCTGGCATGCATGATTGATTCATGAAGTAATGACTGTTTTAGACCATGATGTAGAAAGAAATGAGTATTATATTGTGAAGCCTTAGCCAATTTTAGAAGCAATCTGTAGCCAAATCCTTCTTGAATTTTTTTGTGTGACAATCTCAGCTTGATTTTAAAGCATTAGCAATGTTAAGAACTTCACATATGTTTTAGAGAACTAGTTGAAGTGTACAGGATACTCTGCATGGATCCCAGATCATTTATTTTCATATTTGGCTGCATGTAATGATAGAGGATGGTCTTTTTTTATTTTCTATTGAGCCCTGTTAAAATCAAAATAAGAAAAAACACTTGACAATAACTCAAAGAATGTCAGATAACTAAAAGGTATCTCCACAGATTTAAATATGATATCTCTGTAGATTTAAAAAGACCCATGGACAAACTTTCTGGTGGCAATAGAAACTCATCTGATAACAATTTTGCAAGATTGTTCCCCATCATCATTTTGTTATATTAAGCATGTCAATGCCAGGCAGATATAGCTCCAGTCTCTGCCCCAGACTGACAGGTCTCAGAAGAACATATTTAACATTTAATTTAACTAAGGACTATGAATACTCAAAGGAAGTCAACTTCAGATGAAGGAATACAAAAACAGAAAGCTTCAAGGATATTATAATAAAATTACAACCTGGGCAGATTACAGAAACCAGATGATTCTCATCTAAATGAGTGTTTAGAAGTGTGGTTACTACCTGTTTGTACCAGACCATGGCCACTGACAGTCTAAACCAAAAGCTAAACAATTTCAATTAAGACAAACTAAGCCAGAAAAGTTGCAAGCACCGGTTTAAAAGCTGCATGTTGAATATTGTTCGTTTAATGTTTTGTATCCAATAGTAGTGTTAAAATATAATGACTTGGCTGGGTTGGGCTGTCCCCCCCTCCCTAATTCTGCACTTATACTTGTCTCTTGATGAAATTAGAAACTGCACATCTTTGTTAGGCTAGCAGCCAGTCACATTATTGAGACTATTTATAGTGTCTTTAAATGATTACCAGTGCAGTGGTTTGAATGAGGAAATTACACCATGTGGATGTAACAAATCTGAGGTTCCTGACTTATGGAAGATGACTGAAATGTATGTTCAAACATGACTGACAGCAAGCATGCAATTCTGTTCAGAAAAGATTAGGCTTTAGTTTCAAGACCTTTCATACCCCACATCCCAAAATATCTATGCTGTAAGGCAGAAGATATTATTGGTATACGGGTGAGACATGACATGCTATCATATTATGCATCAAATGTAGTTTATTAAACATGACTTCTGCTAAGAATTCCTTTGCAGTGTTTGTATATTTATTAAAAAACCCTACACAACTAACCAAAATCCCAAACTACCCACACCTTCATGATCATTACCAGTCATTTCATTAATTGTCCTGGACACATATAAACACAGGAAAGAAGTTAAACAGTGTATAGCAGACCTACTCAATGTTGCATGGCCACTCCTGTAACACCATCAGTGGTATATTGATGGGTGTGCTGAGAGTAGGAGCTTAACTGGGATCCTTTAATTAAGACATGAGCGCTGTCAGCTGAGCTGCTCTTGTATACCGACCAGAGCACCTGTTTCCTGCTACATGACAACCACATGCAGGTATTCACAGACAGAGGTTTGATTGTTGTTGTTCCAGTCTCCAAATATGACCATCCATCTTTCGAAGTTACAAGGTGCCTGCCAGTTCTAAATGGGCCAAAATTAGCTAAACTCAATCTGATATTGTTGTTGCCTGTGGCCCACCACCCCCCTAGCTTACCTGCCCCCAAAAGGTCCCCCTCATATTGTTATACTATTGTAACAATACAAACTAGAAATTATAGCTGGTTAGGGTGATGGTCTTGGCTTTTAATGTTATTTAATTTTAATATATGACAATTTCAGGGTAGGACTAGTTTCCCTTCCTTTTTTTCCCCTTCATTAGACAGACTCTTAAACTAGATGCTAGATCTTAAATTAATATAACTTTTTTCTCTAGAGATGTAAGTAAAACTACATTTTGAAACCAGCAAAACCCTATATTGGATACTTTTAAGCCAAATACCTTAGGAATTGTTTTTGGCTAAGGTAAAATATGCTAATCTTACAGTACAATCTAGGGGATTTACATCTGCCGTAACAATTCCACAGAAAAACATAAAATGCGGCCGATGAAGCAGTAGACGAGTCCTTAGTGCAATTATTTTCATGACTCCCAGTATTGTTCAGTGGTTTCTCATAGTGTAAATCTTGTCCCTATGTACAAAAGGATGTAGAAGCTTTTATTCTGGTGATGGGAAACTAAAGGAAATAAGCCAGCTAAAGAAGATTCACAAAGAATTTCAGGAAAAACCTCTTAGCCTAAATATTAAGTTGTGTGGCTGCCCCCAGTACATTTAAACATATGTCTGTTTGTCATCTGGAAATTTGGGAACAAGGAAGTGTTACTTAGACCATGAAAAGAAATAAAAATGGTGTTTGTAAACTAGACCCATTGTAAAGCAGGCCCACTCATTACACTTGTAGTCATTAATTAACTTCATGAGTGCTCCAAAAGCACATTCAGAAAATTAGTAGGGAAAAAGATCATTCCCTACAGACTCGTGTCTCATGGCTCAGCTGCGTGCTTCTGAGCCCCACAGAGCTGATACTTTGACAGAAACAGCTGTGGGTGGGTTTGAGGACTTGCCCTTGCCAACTGGTGCTGGAACTCAGAAATAACATGTCAAAAATCTGGTTTGGAAAGTCAGAGAAAAAGGAGAAAGAGCAAGGAAAATGCTACCAATATCCTGTACTTCTTGCTCACACATACAGCACAGTAATTATATTAAATGCTGTAAATTAAGAAAAGTACATATAAATATGTACATATGTTTATGTAAAGTGATATATTTAGTTGAAGTTCAAGCTAGAACATTTTAGGAGGGCTTGGAAGCCCACAGTCAAGAAAGCACTATAGTTTTTAAGTTTAAATATGTGTTTATAATGATCAATATTTAGCAAAGCTTACTGTAACACATGGGAAATCCCACTGGTGTTAACGGAGTTTCTAAGTTGCTTCTGATCTAAGCATGTATTTAGCTGACCTGAATGTACATAAAGATGGAGCTTGAAAACAGGCTTAGAGAATGTACCTATTACTGGTTTAGCATAAAAGAGCACAGAGATGGAATTAAATTTTTGTTCAGTTTAATATTCTTTACCATAAACCTAAATGCAAGTTATGTCCATACTAACAACAACAACAACAACAAAAAGTCAACATAAATTTGAATTAGAACATTTCCTCCAGAATTCCCTTCTGAGGGGCAGGTTCTTTGCTGGTGCAAATTTCCATAATTTAAACAAGTTACAACTGCTTACAACAGCTAGACTCGGTCCAATCTATCACCTCTATTATCTAGATAATGTGGAAAATAATCTGTTCAGAGCTTTCATTTTGAAAACAATGTCATGTTACAATTCTCAGCAGAGTCAAAAGGCTCCCCAAAGCCATGTATGAAGAATAAACTGTAACCTTTTAAGATTTCCAAGCTGTATGATAAATACTACTGAACTAATAATAACTCAGAGAGAAAGAGAAACACTGTTTATCTTATTTTCTGCTTTAGGGGAAAGAATCTAGGTAGCAGATTTTGTCATGATTTTATTGCTCATTTTCAGTTCTGCAGGTTTCTTTCTCTGTGCTCATAGATTGTAATGACTTTTGCAAGAGAAATAAATTGTATTTCCATGGGAGCCAGGGCGTTAGGCAAATTGCAAAAGATGATGATGAAATTTGGACTATGCTAACAACACACTCTAGGTCTTGATGATTTAAAAACATTCCTTTAGCAATAAAAATCAAGTCCTTAAGTGCAATCCTAGCAGCCTACATGAAAACAAAAACATATACAGGATTATTCTGGTTTGATTTATAGTGCTTTTGCCTATTGGAAAACTTAGTGCAAGAAGCTTGCCAAGGTCAGTGCTTCTGCTTTCAGAATTCTTTATGAAAACAGAGAAAGCAAGCTGCATTTTCATTTTTTTAAAGGCTCTGGCACAATGCCAGCCACTAGGCATTCAGGAGGTGTTCTGTAATCCACTCAAGTGTAACATAAAGTTTTTTATAAGGTATGCCAGCATAATCTGCACTGGCTGTGCTAATCAGTAATGTTCCATTAAACTGGCCACTGTCATATTAAAGAAAGATCTACACAGTTTGTGCCCTCTTGTAACAATAATATTTGACAATAATTATAGTGATACCAAGGTGTAGGTGGTCCAGTTGGCAAGAATAGCACAATATTTCTCTTTAATAGTGACTTGATCAAACATGTATGGGTGCTTTGTTGAGGCTTGAAGAGGATTATAATAGCTGAAATAAGATGAGATAATTTGCTGACAAACTCTTTTCTTCTTTAGGAGAACACATCTTTCTGTGTGAGTGTGTGTGTATACACGCACACACCCACATACAACCACCTCCCAGAGAAAATAACCCTTATGCAGCTGTGCACTGAGAATGCTGCTGGGGTGGAGCACAGTGCCAGAGGGAAAAGGGAAACCACGCCAGGCTTTGTCTGTTGGGGAAGAAGCTTTAACAAACAAGAGCACACCATTGAGATTGCTGGCTTCATCTGAAGAAATGGTGGCTGTGACATGGTAGATACTGTTCAAGGACGTGTTTTGCTTAATACCACAGGGCCACCTCTTCCCACCATGTCTGCCATGCACTACAATTTGCCATACATTGCTTACACCGACACAATAAATAATACAAGCCATACTGAAATTATCACCTATTAAGAAGACAGCAAACCTCTCTTTCCTCACTGCCTACACAAAACAGGAATGAGCCACCAGTAGCAAGAGCTCCCAAGCCAGGTTCTCCTCCCAAGCACCCAGATTGCCCTCTCCCGTGCTGGACTCACAGGTGCAGGGCCACATCTGTACTGCACCAGACAGCTCTACAGTGCAGCCACACCAGGGGCTTGGGGTCAGTTCTTGCCAACAGCTTAGCTCAGGGTTCCTAACGGTGCTCTTGACAGACCATTGTGTGACAAGGCCCTTCTGCATCCTTAGCCTGCCTTGGCACAGAAAATGAGGCCATTCAAAAATGGCAAAATGAAAGACTGCTGCTGGAAAAAACAGCATCAAGGAAAGCGCAAGTGATGGGAGCTGGAGTTGTGGTTTTGTTGCTGTAAGGAGCTGTGCATGTGTGCGGAATGAAAGAAACCCAAGTTTTTAGAAACAGACCTTCAAGATGACAAAGGAACACAGAATGCTTGGGGTTGGCAGGAACCTTTGAAGATCATCTAATGCAATCCCCTTGCTTGAGTAGGATCAACTAGAATTTGTTACCCAGTACACTGTTGTCACGTTTTGAATATCTTCACAGCTCAAGACTTCACAAACTCTCCATTCAACTTATTCCAATGTTTGACCACCTTCACAGTAAATAAGTGCTCTTTTGTATTCAGAGGGAATTTCACACATGTCAGTTTGTCCCCGTTGCCTCTGTCCTGTCACTGGGGTCATACAACCCGAGCCATATGAATGCTCTGTTGATCCACACTGAATTCTGGCTTCAGGGAAGTCTGCACAGGCACAGCAATCAGCCTAATGAAGAAACTTCTGCAGTTGCAATCTGTCTGAGGGGAATTGCGTTTTCTCCTTCACTTCTCTTTACTCCTTTCCAGTATCTCCCCTGTCCAGTTTATCAGGAAAGCCTAGTATGGACATCTGCATCTTGAATATATTGAACTGCATGGAAGAAGTGGACCAGGGGAGTGAGATCAGTAACTTGGGTGTCTGATGGGGTAATTATTCATTAGTGCAGTATGGTAGGGATGCTACCTTGGGTATCTATGAAGATGTCAATGTTTTTTTCAGCTGTACATGAAAGATGAATGTAACCAATACTTCAGACTTTAACTTGCTTAGCCAGTTCGCAACCTAGAATTGAATTTGTACCAGGATGATTTAAATAATTTGGTAATTTCTTTTTTCATTATAAGAATCAAAATTAGTATTCTGGCCATTTCCAGATGTTCTATCCTCTTCTTAAAACAATACCATAACTAGAACTGACTGCCCCGCTTCAATGAAGCCTTGTATTCAATTGCTGGTAGTGTGTACCCACTGCCTCCGGCATTTTGCAATGCAAAACAGTTGTTAGCAATCAGAAAAGAAGCCATAGCCTGGACTAGTATTTCCCATTGCACTTACTGGCACTCGCAATACATTATGAGGCAATTAAGAGATAGTGCACAAGTTTCCTGTGATTTCCCCTCCTTTCCTCAGTGTGTCACATGCCCTTTGTTGTACTCAGAGGACAACATGCAACCTGAGTGCAAAAAAATCCGCAAACGTTCACATAACATGCAAGCTGCACCACACACTCAGGGTAATACATTATGACATCGACTCAACACATGCAAAGAAAGACAACTGCTGTGTGCTGCGTCATGCCCACCAGCTCCTGGGTGGTCGCTGAAGTTCCCCAGTCCAGCTGCTGCTCTCCTGACCTGACGTAAGACATGGGGCCTCGCAAGATCACAGCCCGAGGTAATACGGCCATAGGCATATGTTCTGTGATTTTTCTGTTTCCCACCTCCACCTTCATTTCATGCTGTAAATACTTTCCTTTGGGACAGTGACAGAAACTGACAGACCCCAGAAATCACCTGCTGCAGGCTCTGCTCTGACTTTTCCCAGGGAGGACAAGACGTCCCTTATGGGGAGCTCATTGCTTCCCCCTCATATCTCAGCAAATCTGGAAGACTTCCCTGGATAACTTCCAACAAGTATCCCATATGTCAGAATGGGCTTTTCTCTCTTTGTCTTAGAATATGTTGAAATGAAGTGACAATAACAAATAAATAAATTAGAGAAACAATAGACAAACTAAAGAAAGACAGTAGTTGCTAGTGAAGGATAGTGCAGGTTGGTCATGGATTAAAGCAAACCGAACAAATTTTAGTCAGTCTTCAAAGATTTAAAAGAACCACATTACAATATTAATATTCTACGGTCAGTAAAATGACTTCTGAAAATGTCTAGATAAATTTGAGAAAAAATCATTATCCTTGCCTTGATTTATTAATCCTTAATAACTAGGAGGTGTGAACAGGACTGTTATTAAAGCCATCTGAAAGCACGCAACTGAATTTTAATTAGAGTATGTTAAAACTGTGTGCTAACTCTGAGAAATGTTTTGGTGACTTGTTTTTGAAACAACAACAGAAAAAGAATATTTTGTTTCTTTTAAGTTTTAGTGTTTTGATATAGTTTGTCAGCTCAGTAACTCCAGCTCATGTTTCTGCTCTGTGTATCATCTAGAGAAGATCATAAAAAATAAGTGAAAGTTCATTTCCATAGTTTTAACTATAAAATGGTGGGAGAGAGATTTTAGTCACATTAAGTAATTTGCCCTTTTTCAAGATAAAACACATCCAAAAACCAGTCCAATATTTATAATTTTGAAGAAGTATTTGGAGAGGAACCTGATTAAGACAAAAAAAACCCAGTTCTAAATTTTCTTTGTTAAAGGTCATATCTGCTTTAGTAGGCTAATTTTAAACACATCTGAGACACTATTCAAAGAAATGAGATCAGAGTTAAGGGGTTCATTACCTATCATGAAAATCTCATTTTTTTCTGTTCTTAATGGATGCATGAAAATAATAATAATAAAAAAAATTAAAAAACCTGGATTTTTGTAATCCAAAGAGGGACTAACAGTGAACATGAAAGAATAACCAGTTTTCAAGGAGCAGCTGGTAATTTGATTTGGCCTATCTGACTGCTCAAGGCACGAGACATCAGCTGAAGGATGCACTAGCCCCCACTCTTCACAACACTGCATATTTGCTTTGCATAGGTGGTTAAGTTTCATACAAGGGCTTAAGTCAGCAGCCAAGGCACCCAGCAGGTATGAAGCCTCAGCACAAGCAGGGGAGCACCCTGTGCCAGCAGAACCTGCCTTTTGCTGGAACGGGAGAGCAGCTCAGCAAGCGCAAGGCAAAGCTTCTTGCGAAGTTTACACTGGTTATCTCAAAAGGAACCGGGTGGCCACCAACACTGGAAGCTGAACCAACATGATTTAAATCAGACCACAGGCAGAGATTTATCTATGCTCCATCTGTAGCAGGGGGATGACATGGAACGGTGCAACTTTGTGAGGTGCCCATGGGACTGGGTGGAAGGCCAAAAGGGAGTGCCAAGGATTCCGTTATTATGAAAAGCCATTCAAAGATAAGCAAATATTGATGTTAGCAAAAGCACCAACTTCCAAAGCCTTTTTAAATTCTTCTATGAAATAAAGTAATTTACATATGAAATACACCAAATGTACTTTCTTTGGTAAGAGGAAATTATCTTACTACCAACTAAGTACAGATTGCAGAGTCCTAATTGGACTTCAACAACTTGTGAAAAATTATGGATGTTATATTTTATACATGTAAATGTTTGATTTTGTTTAAAAAACAGTTCCCTACCAAAGAACAAAATCAATACATTTTATGTAAAAGAAACTAAACATAAGTGGCCCTACTGTACCCTCAATTTGTAGTGTAACTTCCATGGGCAGAAATGGATGCTGTGTACGTATCCAACTGCGAGATGTATTGTGTCAGCAAGAATCTTACAATTACAGACAATTACCTTGGTTGTCTTGCACCTGGTGCTTACAAGCATTCTTTGTTAGCTGGATTTCTTGAGGAAGGAAAGATTTTCTGTATGTAAATCTCTAATCTCTCCTGAAGTAAAAACCAACAAACCAACAAATAAATAAATAATAATGGCTAGGCTTCGAGAAAGAAAATTAGGGGAAGGGCTCTACCCACACTTCCTGCAAGTGCACTGGTGGCTAAAAAAACCCAAGCCAAACAAAAAAACCCCAAACAACAAACCAACAATAACAACAACAAAACGCAAACCAGCAGAACTACAAGAAACCACAAAACTCGTAAAACACTATCATGACAAAACATGGTGGTATTTTAAATTTCAAAAAGTAAAGAAGCTCTAGGTATAAACAGCTTCTTTGCTCAGAAAGAAAAAAAGGAATACCTAAATAAATATCAGTGGTCTGAGTCTTTGAGTTTATGCAAACATGTACTGCAGGGACCTTGGTTCAAGAAATCTTTCTCCACATGGGCCCCCTGCAGCAGTTTATAACAAGTCAAGTTTGAGTGCTTAGGTAACACAGGAATTACCCTAGTTCTTCAGAGCATGAAAGAAGAAGGTCTGTCAAGAGCCAGTGACCCTTATTCCCTACACACTGTTACACTGGAAACATTAGCAGCCTCAACATTCAGGTTGAATAATAATTTCTGTTGTTAAAGAAACTTGTGGTATTTTTTTGAAAGACTGCAATGCTTCCACCACTTAAGACAAAATGCTAAAATTTAACAGTGACAAAATACCTATGATTGGAGACATGCTCTTTGCTCAGCCTATATATTCGTCTTCCAGTTTGGATAAGTTATTGACTCCTGAACTTTTCCACTTCCTTTAAAGGCATCTGCAATATTCTAGAAATTTTGGGTATTCAGCCAAGGCCCTAACAAATATTGTAATGTTAGGCTCATGCCTCTGCCAAAGTAGCAGCAGCGCCACATGCTAAACTGGGAACACATGGACACTGATGCAGCAGGGAGAGACAGAGTGAAAAATATAAAATATTCTCCCACCCCCAAAGCTTCTGCCAACCTCTGTCTACTCTGATATAGCTCATACTGTGGTACATACTCCTGCTATGATGCAGTTTTCTCTCTCTCTCTCTCTCTATCCCCCCCTCAGAAAATGAGGGGTTTTTTGATTTCCTCAATAAGCATCCAACACTTGACACCCAAGCCCAGAAACTAATGGGTCTCTTCAGAATCACAGTTTCTTCTAGAGCAAACCAATTTCAATTCAACTCAACTAATTGCAAATCAGCATCAATCTCTTTCTTTGGAAGAGTATAAAATTACATACACAAAATTATATTTAAAATAACCTTTCCAAAGTAACTTTAGATACTTGAAATGTACAAAGTGGCAGATCAGTCTGGCACTTGACCTCAACTCAGCCCTCTTGCATGTACAGAGTATGATGCAGTCTTTAATTATACAGTTACATAATTATATTTCCACAGAAACCCAGATTTCTTCAGTGGAGTGGGATATAGAATGAAAGCATATGGCTTTAAAAATGTATTTATGGTAATTTGAAGAGATTAAAAAACAACCAGTACTGAAAAGATCATTTATCTCAGCAGTAGCAGATGGGGCTCCTGCTGAGATCAGGACTTCATTGTGCTCTGCTCTGTACATGCACATTAGATCAGACAGCAGTTGTTCCAAAGACTTTACAGTCTAAGTAGGGCAGTCAGGCAAAACTACGGGGAAAGGAATTATTTCTTTCATGTTGCTAACAAGGAACTGGACGTACTGAAGTACAAATAAGTTAAAGCAAGGTCAAGCAACTAAATTCAGCTTTGCTAAGGTGAAACCTGTTTTAACCCATTACCACTGGCCTCTTGATCATAAACTAGTTAGAGCTGCTGGTCCATGAGAGGAATGTTGTTCTAGGTGTTCACAGATTTAGAGGCTAGGAAGTATTATTACCCTGCAATGTCTCTCTAGGATGACCCTGCTTGAGAAGGAAGGTTGGACCAGATGACTCCACTGCCATCCTTTCCAACCTGACCCATTCTGTGATAGGTTGCTGTACTTGAGTAACAATGTTTCAACTCTAATAGCTTTGCTATTTGGCCAAGTCAAGCCAAGCTGCTCATTAGCATTGCCCTAGCAGATATTTTCTTTACGTGAAATTAAAAATTATCAACTAGTATTTCCTCCTAGGAGAGATAAGTTCAGAAATGCCTTCACAAAATAGAATAAGTTTAGCAGCCCTAAAGTTAGTAATTTGTCTGGTAAGCATGTGACACAAATATGACGTGTTTTAATTGAATTAACAAGTTCTTTGCACAGGAGAGGCAAAGCACTGCTAACAAACAGAGTAGCGCAGGTCAGGGCTAGGAATAATTTGCCTCTGCTAGAATCAGTCACAACTAATAAAAACCACAAAGCAGTCTAGACTAGTGCATTGGATTCAAGAATTTCACGATCTGAAAGAAATTTGATGAGAAACTACCACTGAAGTTTTGCTTATCCCCCCCCCCCAAAAAAAAAAAAGGTTTGTCAAAGAACAGAGATTTCCAGTAAAGGGCCTCTAAAACCCTTCAGCTGATAACTTTTAGACAGTCTGCCAAAAGATTTCTTAGTTCTCCTTTGTCTGCTTTCTCTCACCTGAATAGGCTGAGGAACAGCTAGTTACAGGGAGTTCTTTGGAAAGGTGTGTGCATATTTGGAAGATTCCGAACAGAAAATCAGTTAGTAATCTAACCTTATTGCAAAAGAATTAGTCATTATGCTTGGTTGCTTATGTGGTCACCTCACCTGCGAAGTCCAGTGTATTTTTTCCACTTTGGGAAAAATGGAGCAAGTGTGTTTTTACTAAGTTTGTGTGTACATTCCAGGTAAAGTAATAAGACACACGGTATTCAATTCAATTAGTATGGTTAAAAAAAAAAAGTTTTGTAATACCGATCTTGCATTTCCTTTACAGATATGAATTTCCAAACAAAATTTTCATCTATAAACCAATATAATCAACTACAGTGTTTTTCAGGTCTCAGTGATAGAGATAATACAGTGAATACAGCTAAGCTCATCTGTTCAAGCAGAAAAATCAGTCTCTTATATTCCGTATTCTTTTAACCATATATATGACACATCTGAAGAAATCTTGCCAGAGTAATTAATATTCTGTAATTTGTAAACACTACTACATATTTCAAAAGAGAAAACCTGACTCAGTGCATAAGGGCAGCCTTTAGTCAAAATAGACTTATTCAGACCTTTTCTAATCATCTCTATCAGACCTCGACTCAGAAAGAGCATTCCTAATATGAATATCTCAATGAAACTGTTAGAAGATCCAGGGTCAAGCCTTTGAATCTACCAGGGAATATTGAAGCTCAACTCTGCTTCTTTCTCACAGCTCTTTGTTATAATTGATAGAAGTGGCAATCTTTTACACTTACCCTGCACAGCTCTGAAAATGAGACTAGCTGGTTTAAATGTAATAGGAAAGGGTGTGGGGAATGGAGAAATTTATGGTGTTGGCAAGATCCCAGCATTTATAGGATAGACGTATAAAATTGCTACTTCTGGTGCAAAGTGTTGCAATCAAAAGAAGATTTCAAGAGAGATGAAAGTGACAAAACAATGTCTAACATCTTGCAGTTGATACACAAAGTAAGATTAATACAGAAGAAACAGAAAAGGCAGAGACACTTATGATGCCCAGTACTACAAAGGACTTCCAAAAATGAGTCCTCTTCATGCAGCATTAAAACAAACAAACAAACCCTCCTAATTACCAAATGATCTGTCTTATGTTTAAAAAAACCTGAGCCTGAAACTCTTGTAACAACAGGCCTTCTTTTGTTACAGCAGAAGCTTTATTAGTTTTCTTTCTTTGTAAAATTCTCAGTCTGGAAATGTCTATAAAATATCAGAAAACACTGTTCAATTGCTAGAACTACTACAGCATAGTATTGTTATGCACAATGAAGTTAGGTTCTACAAGATATTCCTGAGCAAGGGTATTTGAATCTGCCCCTCAAAACTAAGTCCTCACTGCAAGCTTGAACAACTTAGCAAGAAAAACATGAACAAGGCTTTCAGGATGAAACAGATAAAGCACTGTCTGCAAAAGTTAGCACAGACACTTAACCGCCCATCCCATAAACACAAAAGATAAGACATTCTAACTGGATACCAGTAAAGTCATTGTCTTCAAGTCATTTGGGACTAAGTTTAGTCACATGTAGAGTACTGAGCTATCACAGTGAAACCAATATCATCATAGTATTAGTTCAGTTTTTACTCTGAAATTTCTGCTGATTAAAGAACTTGAAAGATTATTCTTGTTTTCCCAGAAGCTTCTGTCTTTCAGATTAAAAAAAAAAACAAAATAAAATCTGCCTATTATTCATATGCACTTGATTCACAACTATGTGACTTCTTAAGAGGTAATAAGGTGTAAAACAATAAAGGCTGCTCATCTGGCAGAAGTGAGGAAAATACTATCCTTGAAAAAAAAAAAAAGATGATGAGCCCCATGAACAGTAACATAGGACACTAGCAGAGAAAGCTTTACAATACGAAGCAGAGACACAGTATCATCATAATGTATAGTTAAATCTTTAACATAGAGTAATAAACTTGTATGTAATACATAGTCTATTAGACTGAACATGGTTTTAAAAGAATTGTTCTCTTTTATCATCAGTATAACTTTTGCTTACTAGATAATCCCCAGCACAGACATTCTCCTTTACAGCATATTTACTCAATACCTGTACCATAAGTCCATGTTGCTTTAATCAGTCTCTCTACTAGCCAAATATTTCAGATGATTTTAAAAAGAACACCGTTTGCTCACAGGAGACAAAGTCACATCTTGTGTTCTTGTAAGGACAGTGGTGTTGTCAGAGTCTGCTAAGCAAGTGGAAACCCAAAACTGCTGCCAGCAATTCTTCTTTGGGGTGATCACACCAACTCTCTGAACTTGAGAAGATCAACAGATTTGGTTTTTTGTTTGTTTTGAGGACAGCAGGAATTTGTAGACTGATGTAGTAAACTGCAGAGAAGGTGAGTTAATTCCTGATGCCTCAATCCACGTTAGCTATGCCAACAGCATAAAGCTAAATGGAGTGAACCTTACTTTTTGGATATCTTCTTTGGTCAGTTTTACATCCTGCTCCATTTATACTATAGGATTTTATTCAGTCAGTAGTGTTTTGATAATTCTGCTAGTTTATATAATTGGTGCCCTTAGCTGTTCATTTCTACCCGTGTTACCCCTCTCTCATGCCAGCACAATCATTTCTGCAGCTGATTTTCTCAGTTCACTTTACTGTGCAATCTGGCTTGAAGTTAGCTGGAGAAAACGTGTGGGTTTTGATGAACCAGTTTCCTGAACCTGTTCACTCTGCATGTGCAAAGAAGGAAAATGCTACTGAATATCTAAATTCTTCCTGACTGCAAATAGAAAAAAAAAGACCTTTTCTAATATTATCCCATAGGAAATCCTCCATATTCAAAGTAATAGCCAACTTGCAGTCACTGACTCCAGAAACACTACTGCCTTCAAAAGGTACCCAAAACTTCCCCTAGAGCATGCCGATCTAAAGTGGTAGTGGTTGTCACACCATTTGCAAGCTGACTGTCCCCACACTGTGGAAGAGAAGACCAGAGCCCCAGCAGAGCTGGTGGTGCCCTGCTACACAGAATGTGATGGGATATCTCAATTTGTACCAGTTCTGGATCTGAGTCTGTATAAGGGAAGGGAAAGATTTATCCTAGATTGGTTCTGACTTTTTCTGTCTGCATGACATTTCTAGGCCTGCGAAGAGCCAGCTAAACAGTGAAACATAACAAAATGCCTAATTTTAATGATAGCATTGCTAACCCACTAGGAGAGCACTAGCTAAAGCAATATACTGCAGTTAGCTATGTAGACATCCTCCTATTTGGAAGACAGGGTTGCAGGGGGACTTCAACAGTGAAATAAGCCCTCTCTGCTCTTTGCCTGTGTTTCATCCCCTGCCTCAACTCTAAAGATCAAATTTCTCCTGCTAATATAGCTTAAAAACATTGCTGTAATAAGGCAGTGTTTTCCTTCAACTAACATTCATTTTAAAAACAATTCCCTGTATGTAAAGTCTAGATAGATTTATTTTTCTATTGAAAACTAAAGTTTACTCTTGGCAGATGATGAGGGAGAAATGCTTAGTGGAAAGCAAAGATATATTCTTCCCTTGACTTCTTTTGTTTGGTCATCTTTCCTCCATTTGCCAGAAATTACAAAGCAATTGAGTTCAAAGGCACCCACATTGTGAGTCAGAGACTGGATTTCCAGTGTATTTAGGTTGGATGTATTTGCATACTGGTTGTAGCATGTGCTGTGGCCCCACACCAGAGACAGTCATGCCTGCACTTCCGCTAGCACCTGATGAAACAAATTCCTTACTGGGTGGGACTCCCTTAAGCCCTGGATATTTGGAAAAAAACCACTTTCATATTGGCACAACACATTCCTTATTAGTATTATTTATTGTTAAAACACAAGACCTGGGGCCAAACTCTGGGCTGTTGTGCGTAAAGATCATGAGCCATCTCAGACGGCACAGTTGGTGCAAGTGGGAAATGAGCTGTGGTGCTCACGTGTGCCATTCTGCCCCATCCGTGCTGGGAGAGACTGACACTGCACAGCCTTCTTGGCTCCAGGGATCAGCACAACTGCTGCCATGGCCTGGGGTAGCGGTGTGGCAGCGTAGTGTGCCAGCACGCAATTAAGCCAGACTAACAACGAGCCTCACCCTGCTCCCCACCCCTGGCATTTATTTCTCTCATTGTGGCTTGAGCCAAACCTCACACCTCTCTAACCCCATAGTGAACCTGCTCACAGCGCTACACTGGCAAAAAAGCCACCCTAGGAAATGAACAAAAAAAAAAACTTGACTAGGTTTCTGCCAGATTTTGTCCCTCCAGCTTTTCAGCCTAGTGCTGGTGCTGCAGTAGCCAGCCAAGGTGCAGGGAGGGAAAACCAAGATCTTTTAATAACTAAGAGAGAAATAAGAGAGACACTCATATAGAAGACAACAGAGGCTATGGCAGGGCCATTTTAAAAGGCTTTCAAATTTTGAATTTTTACAATTGTATTTGTGTCCCCATGGATGCTTGAGAGAAACAAGAAAAAAAACATGGATGCAAAGAAAGCAATAGTCAGAAGTGTGACCCAGGGAAGGGTGGTGAGGAAGAGCTCTGTAGCATGAAAGTGACTGAGAAAGTGAACATGGAAGCTGAGAGCACAAGAATACCCACTTGGGGCACAAGACACTGTCTCTAGTTTTGGTGGATAAACAGAGCCACATGAGAGAGACACAGAGTGTGCACACAGAACACTTCCCGTCTCCATTTAACAGGCATGCTTAGGTCAGGAGCTTTCTCTGGGCTAACTGCTTGAGCCTGAAACGGCACTGCTGGTGTCTGGGAAACTGTTCCTATTTATTACAACCCTGTACCTTTCCCAGGCTGTAACCAGCTTCACAGGCAGAATCAGACCTTTCAGGAATGGGATGTCACACTGCAGCAGAGGGCAACTGAAGTCACTTCTTCCTCCGCTTGCCATCCAAGGACAAGTAAGGCTCTTGTTCAATTTTCCTTATGCAAGCTGCTTGTGCTAACCAGCTGCCACTATTGCAAATGGAAAATGTGATTGGTAGGACTGGTTAGTAATGGGTTGTCCTGTTTCTGACTGGTATCAGGTTACCAGTGGAAGTGCCTGCAAATGATGTGGACACAAATACAGTTTGTGCCAAAACACTGTAATAATCTTTGAATTCTTGCATAATAGCAGTACTAAAAAATGAAGCTTCTATTTCTCTCTATAAAAGCAAGAAGGAAAAAGAAAATCAGTGTGTGGCAAAATCCCCCACCTGTAAGGTCTTTCTTTTCTACCCTGGCAATTTTTGTGTGTGCGAACTACAGTAGCTTTCTGTATTCTTGAAAACTGGCCACTCCTAACTGAGGAGCTCACTGCTGTTTGCATACTGAAGAGACATTAGGGCAGAAACTCAGCAACAGCAAATCAGCGTTCCTTCACCGAAGAGAAGCAAGCAGTGGTGTTTTATGCCAGCTAAGAGTCTAGATTCATCCTGTTTAAAGACACTGCTTATTCCAGTAAGGAACCTCACTCAGCTTACAGGGAAGGCATGAAGCAACACTTAACCAGGTCAGAGGGTGGGTTCAGAACCACAACATTTCCAACCATATAGAGAAAAAATACCCCACCACTGGACTTGAAACATATATTGTAAAGAAGTCACTGGTTACACCAATACACTAGTCCTATGAATTTTTCAGGAGGAGAGTCACACAGGCCAGAGCAGTATTTGATTACTTCATGGCGGGAGTCATTACTTCACCCAGGAGCAGCAGCAACAGCATAGCTTCTCAGACAGCAAAATGCCTTCTGGAGCTCATTGGTAATGGTAGAGCGAACACTTCAAAGTGCTGCAGATTTCTGCATCTACTGGAGAGGTGCAGTGCATTTTCCTCTGTGGTAGGAAAGGAATATGTGGAAGTAGACCCTCCTCTCAGCTGCTGTCTGCTGCCCCTTCCCTTTGGAATTCACGCCTTGTTATCAGCTCTATCTCCCCCCTTTCCAAAATGCATATGCTGCAGTTTGTACAGGTGCCATGTGGCACATGGTATAACATCTTGAAAAAACAATATACTCACTTCTGTTATTCAACTGATATTAACTATGTGTGTTCATTGCACTCTAAGAATCCTTTCTTGGATGAATGAAGTCATTACTGCAAATATCAGTAGAACTATAACATACTCTATCATTCCTGCCTGCATTTAAATTTCATCTTGTATTAGTTGGTGCAACTTCTTCCAGAAAGCTGTAGTTAGTTCCCATTGTTTTACTCAAAACAGTCATATTGGTATTTCCAACTGATTCAGGACAGCAAAAACTTGTTTGTCTTTGTTTCCCTCTCTTGTATTTATAAATGTAGTCACTGCTTTAAATGTGCTACAGTTTGTAGTTGACAGCTGTATAGGTTTCTTTTCCAGTATTCTAGAAATTACAGTTTGCCTTTCAATACTCCTACTATGTGCCACTCCTACTGCTCAGTTGTTAGGCAGCNCTCTCAAGTCAGTGAAAAAAAAAAGAGAAAAATCCAAAAACACTGAAAGGCCACATCACTTGATTCTGATTCAGAAAAGGTCATATTTGTACCTGCGCAACAGAGCGTTTAGTATTTCAAGGACTTTGTGGACCTACACCACAAGGTAACGTTCCCCTGCCATGCTCCTGTGAGGAAATGCAGTGACACACTGTCAGGCAGTCATGGGAAATGTAACTCTTTGAAAAGTTAACTTGCCAGTGGACTTCAACAATCTGTTTTGATATTTATTTAGTTAGTAGGGCTGGTTGAAATATTCTGCAGCAGAAAGAGTTAACTATGTGGTACTGCTCTTTACTGAAATGGAAAGCTTCTTTCCTCAGGGACAGTAAATATTTACTAAAAAATTTGGGATAGCAATAAAAAAAAAAGAAAATAAATAATTCCTCACCTCCCTCCACATTCTAGAAATGTTTTGCCTTAGTTCATTTTATTTGACAATCATTTAGTAATTATTCAAATCTGACATAGTGTATACTATGGAATAACTTCATCTTGGGAGGTCAGGTGGGAAAAGAGGATATAATCATGGCTTTGAAATACACCGCTTATCATTGCAAATTAGAACAAAGCCACAACAATTACAAAAAAGAGAGAGTTCTCAGAGTAACAATTTTGCCTGCTAACTGATAATTTCCTTTTAAAACCCCTGTGTTCTTTTGCTTCATGAGTGATCTGCTGAATGGCCTCGTACAAGTCACTTATCCTCTTTATGCCTCAGAGCAGATAGAGCTGAGAGAGATGTAGGCCAGCTATAACCATGTGTCATTATGCCAGTGCAATGCAGTGTGTCAACCTGAACATTATTCTACCTACATGCAGATTTTGCTTACCTAGACAAGTCTCCCATTAGCAATTTCTAATAAATAGGGTAATGAACATACATTGTAACTAGTCAAAGTTCAGAGGAATAACCTCTTGGTCTTTGCCCCAAACAACAATCACCATTGCTGCCTCCATCTCCTGTGATTCAAACTCTTGGAGCCAGAGCTGCATACATGCTGCTAAAGGCAATGGGTAGTTGTTTTCAAATATCTGAGGTGCTGCTTTCAGCTGCATAAAATCTCCTGTTCCATGACAGCAAGAAAATTCAATGCCTGTTTTTATGCAATAGCAGATAGATGTGATTGAAATGGCAAATACGCTCTAAAAAGAACAGCCACATCCTAAGAATATGTGGGCAGCTGCCCTGGAGATATGGGTCTGAGTGGCAAGACCATGCAAATAACCTTTTCAGATGCTTTATTTTCAGCTGTGAAGTTGGTACACCATAGTTGTTGCAGCCAGAATTCACCTTCCAGTTATGATACAGCCCTTTTGAAGAAGCTGGATATTTCAATGAGCTTTCCTGCTTGAGTGAAGACCTTTCCTGCTAACTACAGATCTATATACATGTTATCCATTGTGCCACCCTGGAAGCACTTAATCCATTAACAGCAGAATGTTAGAGGATATTACTGTACACAAATGTAAAGTCTGAAAGATTACATTAAGCACGCGTTAGGATACCTGACTAACTACAGCATGTTTACACAGTGTATCTTCCCACAGCTTGTCTGCTTTAAATGCCTTTGCTGAAGTGGCAGGTTTCCATTCCACAGTCACCTGATAGAGATGTGAGTAGGAAAAGACTCTCAAAGCTGCAGCTCTGTGCTAACCATATGTTACTTGCAGATGCAGAAGACTTACCTATTAAAATTCAGAGCAGCTGTGTTCAATGATAAAATGATAACTAGTATCAGCTCTTTCTCCTGGGAGCTGAGCCACCATCATCTGTATAAGGGAAAAACAGTGAACTGAACGGAAAGTCATAGACAGAGAGGAAGGACATAGAATCCCAGGAACTGGTTTTGTGTGCAACATTTATCCAGGTCAGCTCACAAGGTGACGAATCCATAAAGGACCTGCACGCTCCACAAAATCAGACTTATTCTAGTACATCCTCAGCTTTTCTTCACTCTGTGTGCCTGGAAAGCTCCCATTTAAAGCTGCCATTCATATTAGAAGCACTTTTCTAATCTTATCCCTTCCAGTCTGAGCTTCTGCTCAGAACCCACCATTTAACTGGCAGCTGATCCTCTGTAGCAGTATGAGCAGCAAGCAAAGGTCTTCCTGCTTTTCTTCTGCTACTCTTTATGACAATTAGACATGAAAAATGAGATGACACATCAAAAGGTTCTGGTCTGGATTTCAAACCTCGTAATATTCAGGCTGTTGTTGATTCCCTGATTTTGGAACCAGACCACTTAAAGTCAGTCACCAATAGCTCATTTCACCTCTGGATATGAAGCTCCCTCACACCAACTCACAATACATTTGACTACACGGTCCTTAACCATTTTACTTCAAATCAGCTCTTACATGCTGCCCTTCGCCCTAGTGACAGGTCTCTGGTAGCATTTAACAGTGACTCAGTATTTGTCCTTGTTCACAATTGGTGTCACCCTTTCCACCGTGGCAACAAGAAGGTGTTGCATGGGCCAGTTGACTCTGTTTATGCTGGGCTGCATATGCCCCACTCCCGGTCCATCTTCTCTCAAGTCAAGCTGTTTTCATTAAGGAATCAAATCCATTAGCGGAAGGAGACTAGAGACATAATGCAGCTTCAGTGTTTCTTTTTGTGCACACTTACTTTCCTCCTCTCTTGTAATTCTTCAATTTACTGTAATTAAGCCATGAAACAAAACCAGTCAGGTTTACTCAGCAAGTGTGACCGGTGTTGTCAAGCTGAATCCTCTCACCAGTAAAACTATAAGCATCCACCCTAGCGGGCATGTGCATCAGCCATCTACCACTAAGGGATACAGCCTGGCATGGGATGTCATGGTTGGATGAGTAAGCAACAAACCCCTTTTTCATGCCACTGCACACAGGTGCCCTCTTTCCTCAGAGAATCCAGGTGATTTTCTCGTTTCTGCTCCTCTTGCGCAGTCAGTCCAGAATGGGCTGGCAAGAAGGCAGAATGAGTCCTCATACTGTCTCCCTGCTCTGGGAACAGCAGTCTGTACCATCCCAATGTGTAGAGCACCTCCATCTAGTTTTCTCAGAGTTCAACACTCTCCTGCTGTGTGAGGTCTCTGCTGTTTGCATCTCACTGTGTGCTCCAGATCCAAAGATGCCCTCAATCAGTGCCTGGAGAACATTAAGTCACGATCAACATGCTTTTGATCAATGCTTAATCAACTGCAAATCTAAAGTCTCAGAAATGAAAGATTTCCCCCACACACTGTGTTTTCACAGTTCCTAACACCAATGTGAAAGGCTCCAAGAAACACAGCTAAGGATGAATGGCTGCAGTAGTCACAAGTCTGTTAGCACAGATAAATTATATATATATAGGGCTGTTGTTTTCTATAATTCTCTTCTTATGTCAGGATAGGAGACTCACAAGCCTTTCTTCATTTAAATATGTGTTGTTGCCACCAGATTTCTAAATGATAATCTAGGCCTTTCCCTATTGATATTACCACTCTGATCACAACATGATGTGACACACCACCCTCTGCATCTCTTTATACAATGATATTTTCATTCATTAGTTTTAGATGAAAGCTGGTGTGGTCAGGAACCTTGCTGCACTTGTCAGTCAGTGCCTACCAGTAACAGTAATTTGTGACTGGGAATAGTGACAGTTTTTCTCAGGAAAGCAGACATCAACTGAACCAGTATAGTCATTGTAATTGCATCATGCCAGTGGCCAGCAGAGATGCATCAGAGCAAATCATAGCCATCACAAATAGGTGTATGCCAGAAACTCGACCCAACACCACTGCAACCACAAATTCTTAGCAATTCTTATATTTGAAGGCAGTTCAAGCATCCTTTGCCAATTTTGTGCTAGAGTTTACTAATATGTTGTGGCTGTAATTATGAAGATCGGCAACCTTTCATTCATATAAGTATATACCCTTAAGGTATTCTCCACTCTTACTATCCTTACTTTCCTCAAGACCTAGGTGTCAATTATACTTCGTTTTTTTTCACCCTGGAGACAACCCTAGTTTTCATTCTGGTAACTGCTCTCTACAATTTGTTCTGTCCCCCGAGATACCTTCAATCTACATACTATTTCACTTAATTCTCTCCCCTCCCTTATAAATCAGGAACATTTTTGAAAGCTTGTCTTTCTTGTATGGTCTTGTGCCGACACACAACCTGACAAGAAAACTCCATGGCTTTTTGGTTTTCACAGCAAGGTTTATCTCTTGACTCTGCCCTTGCCAAACAAATAAGCAATGCAAGAAAACCTTCATTTGTGCCTTCTGAGCCAGGGTTCAGGATCTCTGTACAATGAGTCACTATCTGTTCAGAGAAGCCAGGAAAAAAAAAAAAAAAGAGTAAAACAGAAGGAACCATTGCATTTAAAAACAGGAGCAATGAAAAGGCCAAAGTGAATAGTTAAGACTTGTCAATACAGAACCTGACTAATTTTTCTATTCAACATACTTCTCATGTATCGCAAAAAAAAAAAAAAGTATTAATTTCTAATGGTCTGAGAAAACTCCACTGGCTGCTAAATACTTTGGTCATAAGGTCTTTTGCCTTGAAGACTTAATAATGGTGCCTCCTCTCTACAACACTGAAATCTAAAACCTGAGAACTAGCATATTTTTGCATACTACTGAGTCACTTCAGAGGCAGAAGCACAATGCTTTTCACTTTGGGGAGAAGAGAAAAAGAAAAAATAAATTGTTTTGTTGATCAGAGAGCTCTGGACATAGTCAAAAGACAGAGAAGAGTTTGAAGGCTAATGTTTTATTTGCTCCTGGAGGTAGTCTGGATTGTTCAGGAGCAGAAATTTATTACTGGCAGAGTGAGGATGCAGCCGATTTTCCATTATCTGCTATTACTGGGCAGAGGAAGAGCCATGAGCAAATAAAAGCGTTCAGGTCTGCCTGATCTCAGGCAAGTTAACTCCAACCTGAGCAAGCGGAATTGCAAGTTCCTGAAAAAGATCAATAGCCATGTGGGCTCCTCCACTTCCTTGCTTGTGTGACAAGGGCAGTAATGAAACAGTGCTTCACTACCAGGCAGGGTGAGGAGCTGAGGCTCGATTACAGAGCAGGAAGGGAGACCTGTATTATGAAACTGGGAAGCCACACACAGTGAGCACAGGATGCAGTATGACTGACTTTGTTTTCCTTTTAAGAAGGAACCAAATTATTTCACAAAGAACATTTGCATAAGCCAGCAGTAATAAACTCACAGGCCTCAATGCATCAGTGATGCTGCCCTTACTCCCTTAAGCAACAGTGCACACTGCAGACCCTCAGATGATCGCAGAATGGATTTGGAGAAAGGCACAGGGGCCAATATCAGATTCCAAGGCAGTAATCAGACTCCCAAATCTCAGCCAAATCATGTACGCCTGGTTTTTCAGACCTCACTCAGCCAGAAGATTCCCTTCTAGATATCTAGTAAAATAAAAGCCCTGAGGACTTAAAGCGGAAGACTAAAAGAATTTATGCCACCAAACTTTGGCACAGAAAGGAAAAAAACAAAAAAGGAAGAAAAAAAGAGAGAAAAAAAAAAGAAGGAAACTCCTGAAAAACAGGTGATCCTTAACAAACTACATATTACCCTGGAGGCATATGAGGTCCCAGTCCTGGCCAGCCACCCTGTGATGAGGGCAGAGGAATCGGTAAATCCACAGCAGCTGACTCAACCATGCTCACAGCCCAGCAAGCATAGGCCAGTTAGTCCTTGTGCTGCTCACAGGGACCATTTGAACTCTTTCTTTGACTACTTAGGGTAGAAAAACATAATTTCTTGCCCGGACTTTCCAGCACGTAATCAAATTATTTTTGCAGAGCTTTATGCCATCAGTAAAAAGTAAAGCATTTTGGGAGAAGCAACTTACATTTCAGTTTATCAACTATTTGTACTTGACCGTAACCCATGTATCGGCTGAACAGTAGCCGACATTGGCATTAATGGTGGCTGTCAGTTATGCTTAGATTGTCCTGTGGCTCTCTTTGCACAAATTACAGAGCATATTGCAAACCCTTTATCTACCTGACCATGCAGATGGGTGCTGTCAGTCATTAAGAAAGTTTTTATCAATTTCAAAATTAATGTATTAACTCATATGGCAAAGCCTACACACACAGCAGTAAGCAGTAAGGCAACTGACAGGTGTCCAAGCAGCACAGAAAGCTCTGTCCCCTAAAAATAGACACCTCTAAATTATGAGTCTGATGTTTGACAGTTTCCAACCTGTAAGAACATAAATTACTAAACACACTAGCTCTGTAAGTTTAGAAAGGAGAATTTTAGTTATAAGGAATTAACACTAATGCAATTGAAATCCAAAGGCGCACAACATCAATGTTAGTCTTGTTTATGACACAAAAATCTCTGGAAATTACAGTGTGCACAAGTGAAATCCATCTTGTATCACAGCAGAGCTGTTTAAACTGATGGGCATTGATGCCAGCTTAACACAAGCACTGATGTGCACAGGTGCAGCAGAGCTGTTCCACAAGCACTGCAGGCTCATATCTGCAAACAGTGATGGTAATAGTTTGCCAGCTCTGGGAAGGAGCTTTATATCTGAATGATAGCAATCATCAGGCTTAAAATCAGCAGAAGATGCAGTATCAGTAATGCACCCCTTGTTCTGTATGCTCTGGTCTCTCCTTTGCACCACCAGCCCTTATGGCTCAAAGCCATCCTGATGCCCACTCTTGCAAACATATCCTGAAGAAGTGACCCAAGATTAGCTCCCCATCAGGATTAGTACCATATGACTCAGTAATATACCAGCACTTTTATTGATACCTATATTTCAACTTATAACATTATAATTAAAGGTATGAGATGACCAATAAAATAGAGGTTTAATTTATTTCTCACTAAGAATTTAGCCAGTTTCTACTAAATCTATGATCAATATGTTTTTCTTCATGCACTTGCATCATCACTTGCTTTACAGGTCCTACACTGCTAGAACACATCATGCCTCTGCTGATGTCAGTAACAAGGAAAACAAAAATGTATGCAACAAAAGCTACACATCAGACATCTAGCAGAAAAAGCTTGCATCTATTCTTGCTGAAATGCATCCACCTCTCAGGGGGCCAATAGCAACAGCTCAACAAGCAACAGTTCACAGCTAAGCAACAGTTTAACATAAGATCTGTAGACTTCAACTTTCTACCACCTTCCAATTTACTCATCTTGATTTCTCTCACGTTTCAAATAAAAAAGACATATGACAACTTAAAGTGTTCCACAATAACTTTCACAGCCAAATATATGACTGATCGTATTGGAAGGGCACCAAATAAAACAACAACTGATACAGTCTGATAAGATAGATAGAAACTGGATTACTTACAGCCCTAGCAGCCTTCCATCATCTTCTACAGCAGAGTGATTTCCAATTAAAGTTACATATTTTAGTAAAGCTTGCTGTTTGTGCTAAAAAAGAGCACGGGAAAAAAAAAAAGGAAAGGAGTGTGGGGAGCACAGAAATCTGTTTAGGATTAACCCCCACCTTTGAGGTTGTGGTAAGAAAGGTATGCCAGCTCCCAACGCCACACCACAGGGCTCTGAAGAGTAAATGAGCTGTGTCATCTCTCTCACATGCAGGGCAAACTCACAACAGCTGGCTAAGCAATAAGATAGTCTCCCACCAGAAACTCATCATACAAAGCTCTTGCAATTAAGCCAATCTGTTTTACCTCACTACTGCTGTAGCTCAGTACCACAGTTATAACCCTTTTTTGTTTGTATTCTTTGTGTGGCCCTTATCTATACAATGTAAATATAAATCTTATAGTCAATGAGTACAGCTATTTTTGAAAAGGGATTGAATCCATTTCAGAGAGTAACAGAAATATAAAATGACCACAGAGGATGATAAATTAAAATTACCTAAAAAAGCATACCTTAGAAGAGTATCCTCTAGATTCTAAAGACAAGAACTTTGAAAGTTACAAAATACTAAAACTAAATTTGTTTGTGCAACTTTTTCATGATCTTCTTGTGGATATATGGTATGATAAAATCCTTAATTACATGATGACATACAATTGATTCTTCTGGACCCTGTCACTTTCACCACATGAAAGAGACAATGTTCACTTAACAAGAAGCTATTCAATCTTTTGGGCTTTTCTTTCTATATTACTCGATATATGGTAAACTAGTGCAAACTCCCATGCAGACATCACTGCAATGGTAAAGAACCTGTCAGTATTTTTAATAATTCTGCAACTTTCTTTGGCATTTACAAGTCAGCTTTTATTTCAGATCACTATAAAGGAAGTTCAAATTGTGGCAAGAATTTCCATACACAAAATACATTTTGAAAAATATTGCATAATTAAGCTAGATCGATGTGACACTGTGTACACCCTGCAAGATGGTTTACTTCCAGAAGTCTCTGCTTAGATCAGTTGCTAGATTCTCACAAAGTACTCAGAGTAAGCTGTTCCACTTCTAGTTTTGGTCATTCCTGCCTCACTCAAATCTGCTTGAGCCTGTACTTTCTTCATTCTTCTCTTAAAGCCAGTTTCTGGTGTGAGACTAATCAATATATCAATCACGGGCTTCCTGTTCTGAGTTCTTTTGGAATAGATGTCACTGGAAGCTCCAGTCTCATGTAATCAGAAGCTCAGGTCAGCATTGCACTATACACTTGCAGACTAGTACACTACAGTTCAGCCAAACTATTAAAGACTTGCATTTGACAGAGCTCTTGATAAATGGGTCACTGCCAGAAACAGCACAGTGAAAGTCGGAACACTGGCTGAACACAAAAATTGCTG
The DNA here is from genome assembly GCA_013396755.1 of Sclerurus mexicanus. Taxonomy (NCBI): domain Eukaryota; kingdom Metazoa; phylum Chordata; class Aves; order Passeriformes; family Furnariidae; genus Sclerurus; species Sclerurus mexicanus. The sequence goes on along the minus strand of VWZF01005181.1, from coordinate 465,298 downwards.
GTAAGGTAGGAGATTGCAGAGGTTTCTGGGGATATTTTCCAAACGAAATGTTTTCGTGTCCTCTGGGAACCTGGCTCACCTCCCTATCACTGAACATGAAAACTGGTTTTAGTCATCAGTGACTTATGTGATTTTATACAGATCCAAAATCAGTGGCCTGGAGCTTTTCCTTAAAGATCATGTAAGTACCACAACTAAGTTTTCAGCTCTACCTTCAGTCTGGGTTCATCTGAACAGATAGTAACAGCTTTCAGCAAAATGTCTTTTGGGTAATGGAGAATAGAGAAAATAATCTCTGTTATCAAGAGAGTCATAGAAATCACGGAGTCATACAAAGATTTAGATTGGAAAAGACCTTTGAGTCCAACCATGAATCCAGCACTGCCAAGTTCACCACTAAGCCATGTCTTTAAGTGCCACATCTACACCTTTATTAAATGCTTCCAGGGATGGAGTCTCAACCACTTCCCTTGGCAGTCTATCCCAATGCTTGATAACTCTTTCCGTGTAGATATTTTTTCTAATATCCAATCTAAATTTGGTGCAACTTGAGGCCATTTCCTCTTGTCCTGTCATTTGGAAAAAGAGGCCAACCTCCATCGCACTACAACCTCCTTTCAGGTAGTTGTAGAGACCAGTAAGGTCCTCCCTGAATCTCTTTGTCTCCAGGCTAAACACCCACAGCTCCCTCAGCCACTCTTCATTAGACTTGTGCTCCACACCCTTTCCCGGTTTTGTTGCCCTTCTCTGGACTTGCTCTAGCCCCTCAATGTCTTTCTTGCAGTGGGGGGTCCAGAACTGAACACAGGACTCAAGGTGTGGCCTCACCAGTTTCAAGTACAGAGGGACAATCATTGTCCTGGTCCTGCTGGCCACACTACTGCTGATACAGGTCAGAACATCCTTGCCTTTCTTAGCCACAGCACACTGCTGGCTAATGTTCAGCTGGCTGTCAGTGCCCAGGGTCCTTTTTCCTTGACCAATTTTCCAGCCACTGTCCCCAGTCTGTAGTGCTGCATGGGGTTGTTGCAACCCAAGTGCAAGGCCTGTCACTTTACCTTGTTGAACTCATAAAATTGGTACAGTTTAGAAGTTAATAATAAAAAAGTAGCTCATCCAATGCTTCAGAACCAAGAGGTCCTTTGTGTTTTGACCTGGCATGCTTATCTAGGTACCATATTGATTAAGAAACATTTTATTTAATTAATTATTTTTAAATGAAGCAACTGAGCCGTGAGAAGTATAACATACAAGAAAAGCATTTTAAGCTTCCAGACTACGGGAGCTAAAGCAGCAAAGAAAATTCACTCCCTCTCAGCACAACTTCCTATACAATTAATTTGATCTAGGAACAGAGTATTTACAGAGTAATTTGCAATATGTAAACTGTTAAGCACAAAATGGCACTCTTTAAGTCATTAAACACAATTCACCTTCATTACAGGCACAGTTGGGATCCAAGGATTTCTTTTTTTTTTGTGTGAGCAGAAAAAAAGGTTGTTGTCAGGAGGATGACTTCTGTGGAATTTAATCAGGTCTAATACCAAGTATAAGTGATCAAAATTATGTTTGATCAACACAACTCACTAAATATTTCTTCTCAACAAGACTGATATTAAGCTTATTAATGCACTCAGGAATTCACCTTTAAAGTGTAACTCTAGGAGCACAAAGCAGTTAATGTGATCACAGTCAAAGAGCAATTAGGTTTCATCAAGACTGATAAAATGGTATTTTCCTTCATGCTACATAAACTGTTAGTTAAGGAACTGTATCATTGTTTCACATGCTCTCTGGTTTTAATAAGCATACAGACTTGAAAAAGCCCAATAGCGGCTGTTTGTTAGCATGTTTTAATCATCCCAAGTAGTAATTTCTAAACTGAAATCTAAGGCTACATACAGATTTAACTGTTTCACTGCAGGGTTTTAAAGATTCAAATCCAGTTTTTCTTCCTCTGATTTATACATCTGTAAGAGCAAACAACATTCTCCTAAGGATCTTGGAAGTAGTTAAGTATAAATTGTCTTTCCTCATGTGAAATCCATGCTGATTCCTAGCAGCAGAAAATCTAGATGCAAGTACCAAACACGACAGTCTTGTCTATAACTTTATAAAAAAAGGATAGGCCAATGGATAGGTTCATTTTTATGTGCAATTTCCAGGAAATCTCTCCCAAACAAGATAATTGCAGCCTATGCATGTGATTTCTGATCTACGCTCACAATCTAAAGACTAAATTCATTGTCCTTAGGACACTGTTGTTTTGTAAATACAGAAATAACTCCAGTGTCAGTACTTATCTAAAAGGCAGAAAGCCTGAGTCTTACTCACATGGGTGTCAAGAACAGGAATCTGACTACAGGAACCCCACAAAAAAACAGGTCAAGTCAACCTCCTTTAAAGACTCAGAAGACTTTCACTCCGAAGTGTAAAAGGTGTAATGAGAAAGTAGAATTTTCTTCTCGTGATAGATGTGAAGATGGAATTGTGACTCTTACCCTCTTATTTGGAGTAGATATGATCTAGTGAACCTACAGCACACAACTCAGGCTCAAAGAACATTATTAGACAAAATATGACTTGCAAGAAGAGAGAACTGACAAATGCCAATTGATTTTGATTAAGAGAAAGAAATAATCTATTATTTCCCAGCATCCAAGTGAAATGCGATTCTTAGCACCTGAACTTTAAGAAATAAAGTAGGCATTCTGATACTTTCCTTGATTCTTTTTTAATTTTAATTGAACTAATGTATCTTGAAAATGCTCTTTGTTAGACTACAAGATTACGGCAAGACAGCTTTTATAAAGTTTTTGTATCCTAGCATATGGAGTTATTCACATCTCTAGCATTTTCATTTGATGTATAAAGAATTAATAGAATGACCCATTTTTTTTAGAGTTCCTTATAAATTAGTATCACAGAAACACGGGACGGAAGGGATCTCAAGAGAGCACTTAGTCAAACTCCCTGCATGAAGGAAGAATCAAGAACACTTAAATCATCCTTACCATATTTAAACTGTTCTTAAAATTGCTGGTTAAGGAGTTTACCAGAATGCTGCTGTGTAAACCACTGCAATTTCTGAACACACAGAATTCAGAAGTTAAGCAAATCTATTTTTGACATCATTGTGGGCCACTGATCCTAATTCTTCACAACTTAAAAATATCGGGATTATATATAAAAGACCTGTATTTCCTGCAAGTGATTTATGGGATAATTAAGCAGTGTTTTTTCAAACTTTTCTCTATGTTATGCTTCATAGACCTCTTATCATTGTAGCTGCTTCCCTCGTGAGTATTTCTATATGATACATCTTCTGTAGAGTGTGGTGTCCAGAATTATTTGCCCAGTTATGGCGACAGCCATGATTATCAGAGCAAATGCAGATACCTTTTATTTCTAATGTGACACTTCTGTTAGTACACTCCAAAATAAGACCTGTCTTTTTTTTGGCAACACCATTACATTCCTTGCTTATAACTATAACCTAAGACTGTAATCCATTATAACTCCTAGAATGTATTCTGAACTTTGTAACTGCTCTGTTTCTGACTGCACCTATTATTTCAGTCTTATTGACACAAAGCCATTTCTTCAATTTATGAAGTCTTTGAATTACAGTTTTGCCTTTCGAAGTGCTTGAAACCAAACCCTTGTGTTTTAGTGTCACCCACAAGCGATGTAACTGTATTCTGTCTTTCATTGTACAAGATACTAGTGAAAATAATAAAAGATCGGAGTGTAGAACAGGTCCCTGTAGATATCTACTCGAAATTCCCTAGCATTTAGAGAGAATCTTTTAGCAAGCTGTGCATTCCCGTTATAGTCATCATATCAGGACTACCCTTTTCCAATATCTTTTGAGAAAGCAATGCTAGGAAATATCAGATTCTTTGTTAAAGATATATCCCACATACCATTTTCCACTGAATCACTTATCACAATCTGATGAAGAAGGGAATTGTATTGCTATGATGTGACTTATTTCCCACGGAGTTATTCACCTACATTTTAATTGTGTTATTGTCTTCCATGAAGAAAAGAGTTCCTTTCAAAAAGATAATTTAAGAATATCTGTAGAGATTGAATGGGTTATAATTACTCATATCCTCATTTTCCAATTTTTTTTTTTTTTTTATTTTTGCAAGGGAGATTCCACGTTCATTCTTCACCAGTCTTCCATGAGTTCAAAAAATTACTCAGAGATTATTTTGGTAAGTTTCGTTAAAGTACTCTAAAATGAGCATCCTCTGTTGACTTAAACCTTGTCTAAATATTCTTTAAAGGGCTTGTTCTCTTTTCTACTTCTCATGTTAAAATGATTTTGTAAAGAATCTGGTCAGAAGAGACCTCAGAGAAGATGAAAAAGGTGGCATTGAACGTTTTTATCTTCCTATGCCATTAACTATTTGCTTTCTTGTTCTGTTAAAGATGTATCTTTATTTTTGCAGTTCTCTTTATTACCTAATGCTTTTTACACCACTTTCCTTCTGCCCTTTAGATCTGCCAGAATTTACATCTGTGCTAACAAGTTAATTAATAATGAAGGCAAGTTCTTCTTAAAGAGCATCTACTGTCTTCTGAGTGCATCGGCAAACTTCTCTTAATGCTAATCTCACTTTGCCTTGTCTGATTTAGAACGATTTCTCCTTCTGCAGTTTGTATCAAGGCATTTTATAAGATCTCAGTATCTGGTGATGTGGTTTCCCTGACTAAACTGAGGAAGGCTGGCTGACATTCACACTGCTCCACAGCTCAGTGACTCCCTGCACGTAGCATCCTGCAGTTGCAGTACTAAAGCATTGGTGGTTTGACACACACATCAGGCTAGTGAATATGAGAGCATCTTTTTATTTTCAGTTTTAACACCTGTCTTGTCCTCTCTGGTCCTGTAGAAAATCACATGCAAATAAATATGAAACAGCAAATTGTTCAATATCTACATAATAATACATATTTACACTAACGACTTGTGTAACACGATGTAGGAACTAGTGGAAGCAAATTACTCTTCAATCCCCACTGTAGTGATAGACTAACACTTTTCTGGCGTAAGAGATGGTTAAAAGAAAGGTAAACTAAAAGTCAGGATGATGGGGTAGAACAAAAAATTGTAGACTTTTGCACTGCAGCAAAAGCACAGCTGAAATTTTAAAACATTACTAGTTTTAAGTCCAGTTAATTATTTACTAGTAATAAAAATATTTTCAGCTTATACATCTGCCCTAGAATCCCTTGATACGTTTTTGTACTGCAACTGAAATTTTCTTCTCTATTTAAAATCCATTTTATCCTCCAAGCTCCCCCTCTCCCCACCTTGAACCACAGGGAGTATATTCAGTCATTGAACATGGAGGAAGAAAAAGGGGGAAAAATTGTCATGCAGCAATCTTAAGGAATCTATTTTTTAACAGCAAACTAGAAGCATCATTAAGGAGTGGAAGAGCAGGATTTCTGGTTTCATTCCCACTTGCAAAAATTCCTATGGAAATTTCTGGACTTTTAGATAAAGGAAAATTATTTTAATTCCTCTCTCTTTTTCTTCTGTAAATATACCATTGATAAGTGAATCTTTGGTCTGAATGTTAAAGTATTTTTAACTGTTATAATGCCCCTTTAAAAAAGACAATCAAATTCCCAGTATTTCTTTGCCCAATGAGTAGAGTACAAGTGTACATAGGTTTGTGCACTGTTTTGTACAAAACAGTTTCTAGATAGTAGAGGGAAAGGGAGAGGAAAAGCATGGATGATCAGAGGGTGGACTGACACTCTCTGCATTGTGCAGAATGAAAAGAAAGAAAACTGCACCCTTCTTTTTCTCAAAACCAATCCAAACTAAAAATAAAATCAGAGACAAAGAACACTGCCAGAAGTGTTTACTAGCAGTTTTTTAGTGCTTTTCCCAAAAATTATCTGTCCAATTTTTACATATCTGATTCAAGCCTCCTTATATAGTAAACAACATATGTTTAAATTTAGGCCCATATGTAAAGCCTAGCGATATCAATAAGCTTATATTTCATGCAGAATTGCAGTCATACTACATAGACAATAAATTAGAGATGTTTTCTCAAAGTAACCAGAAACTGTTAGCATTTGGCTTTAATTGTTAGCATTTTCCACAGCCATAAATACAGAGAGTTTAAAGGTCTAATTCCTCATCTATTCATATCATACATAATTCCAGTCATGTAACATGTTGTTCTAGCCCAAATCAAGTCTGTGTAAGCATAAAGTGTGTCTGGTCACATATTCCCTGAAGTTATGAATGGCATGTCCCTGCTTTCAGTCCTGAACTACTGTGTGATTTGACATAAAATGGCAAGTTTCACAAACTAGAAGTGACTATATTTCAGAGGAAAACAAGTTATACAAATACAATTCTGTAAGGAAAGTTGGAGTCTTGGGAGTTCAGAAAGGGATATCAATGTTAGGAATTATTTCAAGGGCCAAAGTCACAGCATCACAGATATTGTAGACACTGCAGACTTTATAAATTATTATAACTTCAAAAACCTCTAAATATTTCATGCACTAAATGGTATAATCTGGCCAATGTTTACTGTAAACCAAATAAGTAACTAAGCTGCCCATTAATTCAGAGAGCAGAGTGTGATAATAAAACTGCTCTTAAAAAATGGGAGTTGTTGTGAATGGCTGCTTTTAACATTTTAATAAGCATCATTAACTTCATATGGAAGGTTTATAAACATTTACTTTGCAAAACTTCTCTATTAGCAATAGGATAGACTTTATTGCTTGTTCTTACAGAGGTTTCTTTCTTAAATGGTGAACTGAAAGTAGGCAATGTGTTAGCCTAAACTTCACTGCAAACCTTCAGACTGTATTAAATGTAAACCTTCTCCCTTTCCTGAGGTCTAGTTCCAACACATGCCATAAGATGGTCACTCGTATTTCACAGAGCTCACTTTACTTTGGATCTTTTACTTCTTTGTCTGTTGCTCATCAGACAAACCTTTCCTTTCCCCCGTATGTAATAGAATAAACCTATTAGCAGTCAATCATTAACTCCTAGGGGCTCAATTCAGTAAAGAAAAAAATTACCTCCACATTCGTGAGATCTGATGGCTCTGCAGCTGAAGAGTCTGATCAAAATAACTTACGTGAAAATAATAAAAGAAATACATTGCAGATACATGGCACTTTCTTACTTTAGAATCTTCAAGCATTAATTACTGACATTTCACAGCACCCATGTGAAGGAAGTAAAGACTATGAATGCTGCATAAAAGGATAACTGAGGTATACTGAGTGGAAAAGTGCTTCCAAGGAAAAACTGTAAATTGTTGCCAGACTCGGGATTAAAGTTACTCAGGAAGTCATTTGGTCTCTCTATGCAGTTTCTCACACGACAAGGCATTTCTGCAGTTAAAGGTTTTAACCATGCACAATTCTCCTTTTTTTCCCCTGTGTGATGAACCCCAGTTGTTCACTCTTCTTTCCTACGCTCGTTTCTTGCCCACCTCCACCTCAGGGTGGGTGCATTGCCTCTGATGAGCAGAGGAATGTCACTGAGTATACTCGGTACAGAAGTCTATATATCATATACCCAGCATTTCCTGATGAGTGTTATGGAAACAGGAAATTTCAAGGAACACTGAGTGCTTTGTGTGCTGGACTGGACTGGACTGGAAATAACACAACTAAGTTTACTGTCACAGAATTTCTAATGAAGTCATTTGTCTTATTTGTTCTTTACAGCATGGTCTTTTGCTGCTGGGGAGGCATTTTATCTGCTAATCAAAATTAGGCCAGGATTGCATTTTTGCTGGTACTGAGGACAAGATCCTTTAAGAGACTTAAGAAATACTGGCAAATGTCTTGCTGTAGACAAACAAGTATCAAATTAAAGGCACTTTTGTTGGCATTGCTTATTTTGCTCACAACCCCCTGTATCAATTATACTGTCAAACATACTTTTTTTCAGCCTGGTTTCTAAGGAAAGGAATAATGTAATAATGCTACCAGCCTGTCTCAGTACTGACCCTAATGATCTTGAACCTGCCAGCCAATTTCAACTACATCTGACAATGCCTTCGGGATACAGGTCTCAAAAATCTTCCTCTCCTAGGAGTCTGATGAAAATCAGGAGCTGGTAGAGGAGAGAAAATGACCGTATTAATCCTTTCTCTGAGGAAAAGCCATGGAGAAAGGAGTCTTTCTTTATTCAGTTGGCAGCAGCTAGCTGGGCAGTTGCATGTGTGTGTGGACTGCCTGATCAGCACAGCTTGCCAGTCAGCACAAATATAGGTACTCCAGGTTTGCTGAGCAGAAAGCCAAACTGTATATAGAGGGAGGGCAGGGAGAGGGTGGAAGGGGGCACAGAACTGCAGGTTGCATAGGAAAGATGTGTGACATTGCAGTACTGGGTGATTTTAGGAACATGAGATGAGGGCAGGGTATGGACACAGATTCAGGATTTGGTGGGGGGAGGGGGGGGGGCATATTGTAAGCATCTTTGGTAGAGAGGGAGGAAATGGGGCACTGGGTTTACGGGGGAGACCTGCAGATATTGTAGGCAGTGCTGTCATGGGCCGGCTTACTGAGTGGAGGAGATGTAGGTTAATTAAACCTGCTGCTCCTGGAATCATTTATTAAATTACCCGCAGCTTCTCCACTGTAAAGGTTGGCTGCTATATGCCTGGATAGCATATTGTGTAGGAAGGCTTTACACAGGAGTGGCTTTGAAATACAAGAGGGGCATTAAAAGGACTGTGCTTTTTGCTTTCTTCATGGTGGGCAAATAGGCAATGAGTCAGTTCAGCTAAGGAGAATGATTTAGTGATTGATCTAAGTGTCAGGTTTGAAATCACTGCTGTAGACTCCTTGAAGTTACAAGGTCATCTCAGTCCTTCGTTGTTCCAAGGAAGAAAAATTAAGTGCCATGCAGTTACCACATCTGGTCCTGGCCTTTAAAAATGAAGGCCTATTTGTTCTGCACGGATTTGACAGAATCTGAGGAACCTGCTCATGTTTTCACACCCTCTAGCGCTATGTGGCAACCGGTACAACACAGATTTGTTTAGCTACATCCAGCTGATAAAATGTAATACAGATAGATAAAAAATATACAGACACATATTACAGATAGATCTGTAATATACATTACAATATGAATGTGTATACGCTTTACACTGAAAAATGAGAGAAAATGGTTAATGCCAGTGTTAACAGTTCTCTACACTGTGTGTGAACAGATTTTTATACCACTGACAATTCACCCCTGACCTGACACATGCATGAAATTCTCTCCCTCTCTTACTTTACTAGTACTCAGAGTAATAGCATAATGTTCAAGTCAAATATCAGTATAAATTAATTTACAACAATCTGTGCCACAAGAGCCACCACAGAGATTCAGCTGAAGCTAGCACAAACACATGGAGTTTTATCTGAATTTCATCCAAATCCACACACTTGGGTTTTCATGAACTGCCATGTTCAGAGAGAATATCTTCACTGAAAACACCCAACCAGCATTGCTCTTCAGCTCTCCTTTGACTGTCTGTCAAAGTGAGCTGCACAAGTCTCTTATTACAGAAAGTTACCTCATCACTGTCTATTCTCTCTTCATGTTTGTGTAGTGCACAGGGTACAGTGGAGTCCTCCTCCGTGGCTGGGACTACAATGTACTGCAGAAACTGTCCCTGCACCATAGTCCTAATAGTAAACATTGGCCTCTGGAACTGTCAGTGCATAAACTTTCCATCCCAGCAGTACATTCACTGTTGTCAAATTCTGATTTTTAGAGAAAGAAGTCAGATTCAACCATTTCACACTGAAAACTAATGAAAAAGAAATAAACCAAAGTGGAAAAATTAATTTCATGCCATTTTTAAAATAAACTTAACAGAAGAAAGAGTAAACCAGTAATAGCTACTTGTGTTTCCTGTAAGCTACTTTGACAAGAAATCAAAGCAAGTCAGGAAAGCATGTTTCTCCAATATTGAGAATGTAGCTATAATAACTGTTACATTAGCCAACACAAATTGAGAAAGCCTCCAAATCTGTGACTTGTCTCCACATGTCAAATGGAGCATCTGGTCTTGTGATTTGCTGGGAATGAGAAATACAGCTTAGTGTAGGGGAGGGCTGTAAGTGAATGTGAACAAAGGACAGAGCTATCTGAGTGCTGAAGGCGTCTGTTTTAAGTTCAGTTTAATTTTTGCTCTTGCACCTTTGTTTGAATGTACGCCTGCAGATGGGGGAGGCAGAAAAAAGTCTAAAAGTGAGGAACATGAGGTACCATTGAAACTCATTTAAATTGCAATCTGCAATGGGTATGAACTTAGATTGCTGACATAGCTCTAGCATCCAAGGAGCCCATGGAGAGGGGCCTTAGGAAAAATATGTGTGCTTTTGATTACAGATAAGGCTTGACTTTTTTTTCTTGTATGGTTTAAGCTCTGTATGAAGGCATTGCTCCTGAAAGAGATAAACTAATAACAGTGAGGTGGGCAAGGCACAGAGCAGATGAGGAATGTGCAAATTCCATATACACAGCCTTACAGGAAAACTGCACTGCTCCTCCTCTCTTCTAATTCAAAGGCTTATTGAGCTGGCCTTAATTTCCCAGCTCTCATGCTAAGGGCATGGGTAAGAAATACCTTATGAGAACTTTCACAGAGAGTTTTCCTCTTGAATAGCTAAGGTACTGGCAGTTTATCCATAGTTTGCTTATTGTCTCTGCATTTCCAAAACTCATCTTTAACTATCTCTACATATCCTTCCCAGTTTTGTATTGCTTCAAAACTCCATGTGAATATTAACCTATAATATCTTTGCCTTTATAGGACTCCCATGGATAATGGTTATTGTTTGCTCTCATCCTGTTTTTCCCACTTATCTGCAAAACACCTTCTCACCTTCCTGTTCCAGACCATTGAACTAGTTCTCTTGTAAAACTTTCCTCTCTGCTTCAACCAAGGACTGACCATATTCATATTTTCTTTTTGTTTCCTTTAGCTTGCAAAAATCCTGCTTGCTTGCATTTTTTGCTCTTTGAAAACTAAGTTTTCCTTCCTTGTCCTGGACTCAAGTATTCTTTTGAGATGTTTCTCTACTTGTGCAAAGTTGAGCTAGGACATGACCAGATCTGCAGAAGTGGTTTTATTCACTAACTTATTTTGTGAAGAAATAAGAGTCTCTTACAAATTTGGTGGGATAAAAGGCAAAAAACAAGGGAAATGAAGAAACATTCTGTATGGAATATGAAGAAGGAATACACCTTGCAAGGAAAAAGAATCTCGAGAGTCTCTGCCAAGAAGTCAGAACAAAGGGCTAAAAAGATTGATGCAGTTGGTTTCTTGAATAAAGAACACCTTCAACTTTACAACCATGGACTCTTCTCATGTTATTTTCTAAGAGGGGACAAAGCGGAAAAATGTGGCAAAGTACACACATAATTTTCAATACCCTCTTAACATACAGCTATCTTAAACCACAAAACTCCCTATTCCCTGCATTTTCCACCATATCCAAACTCTTCTACTTTCATGTATTTTTGACCCAAAACCAAATTACCAATAAAATAAATGTACATTTTTTTTTCCTGCTGTCCTCATCTGGCTATCTCCCTTTTCATAGGCTCTTGGAGGTCACACAACAAGACTTCAAAGTTTAGCTCTATCAGCTTGTGATAAGTACTTAATCCCTGCAGCATATGCAAGAGCTAGTACTGAAATGCTTTTAGACTGAGAGAGCCTCGGAAGAGGCTGGAAACCCTTCAGTGATCTGTATATATTGTTTCACTCAACTTTGCTCTCAGTATCCATAATCTTAAACATGCAGCTGTTTTTATTAAAAGTGCTTCTTTATTGCTTATCCCTGTTGTAATTCATACTGATTTCAAGAAAGAGACTATCCAAAAAAGGGGAGAGAAATACACATCAGATCATTAGCTGTTGTACATAGCTATTGATTTATTGAAGCTTTACTGAAGTTGACAAAGCTGGCTAATTTACTCCAAATCAGGACCTAGACCAAAACCCTTCTGGGCGTTCTCAAGCTGAATGGCACTGAAATTCAGGTGTTTCTGCATGTGCCTGAGTATGGACAGAAATGTGCAGTGAAGATACCATGACTTGAGCAAAAAGCACACATAATGTTTTTGAGTTTAGATGTGAAAACACTTTGTGGCTTCATTTACTTAGATTTATTTCACCTATGACTTCCTTCCTATACATTCAGTCTAGTATTATAAAAATTATTCAACCTGTCTTATTGAAAGAATTGATGTCCTCCAAAACTACCTGAAAAGACATACAATTTAAAAGGTCTCCCTTGCTCCTACAGCAAAGTAGAAAATGGAGCCTCTTTTTCAAAAATTAATTTTTATGTGGTTCTACTGATTGTTTTTATAGGATCCTGTGTGAATAGTAAATTTTATAACAACAGATGGTTGTTAGACTGTGTCTAAGGAGAAGAGATAGCTCAATGTAACCTCCAGAAAGTCAGTAACCTTTTCTATGCAGAGAAATCAGACAATTGATAGTAGAAAAATTCAATGGAGTAATGCTTCTTGGTGCACTTTAGATATGTATTACTTCGTCTAGACACTGATCGCCTTGAAACAGGGCATGAACAATTACCGTATGTACAAGGCACTATGACTAGCTGGTATTCTTACATTAGCATTTTATTAAGATGTTGACATAATTTACAAATGAGGTTATTTCTTTGGATATAGTTCCTTCTTTCTGATACTGCCTGGACAAGGAGTCTCTCAGCCAAAGAAGTGACCATTGAAAAAGCAGTATCACCTCTCTAATAAAATGTGGAATGAGGCAGGTTCTTCTACTATATGTGTTCCACAAAGCGCTCTTCTGGCTGGGGACAACTGGTCAGAGAATGGGAGTCCAGATACCCAAAAGTCTGAAATAAAGTATTAGTCCTCACCTCAGGAACTTCAGCTCTATTTTCATGGCAGCAATTTAGCACAGAGGTAAGGTAAAGGTGAAATTAAGGTGAAATGTCTCTCTTGTCTTGAAACCAGTGACATCATCTTTGCCATTCCTTGAGCAAAGGCAATGTTTCATCTCAAAGTATAATTAAAGATTAGTAGATCCTATAATATTCCATTGGGTCCTTGCCTTGCAAATGCAAATCCTGCTCTTTAGATTTTTTTGGTTTTTTTCTTTCCCAATAGGACCTCTATTTCTGCAGCCTTAAAGTCATGATACTGCATTTCTCATTTTCTGGAGTTCACATTTATCTGGAAAGGACCAAGACTAATGAGAAACATCTGAGAAATGCTGTTCTTTTATCACAATGGAGCCAAAAAAAGGTTAAGCAAAATAAACTTGCTCCTTTTTGGGGTATGGAGTGTCCTCTCTTATAGGAACTATTTTGCATTTTATGTGTTGGATGGAGCCAATCAAAAAAACCAAACAGATAATTTTCTACTTTTCTATATATCTATTATTTGCCATTTGTGAAACATTCAGTTAACTGTTGGCTTATTTGAGATGATCTTCGGAAACCTACTGAAATTTATTCTAAATAAGTAATTGTTCAAAAAGTGGTCCTAAAAATGGTTTAAATACTACTTCATCTTTCTTTAATCAGTAATACCATGTTTAAAATGTTTGAGAGGTCAAATCAGGAGCTAGAAACACAAAACTCTTTGATTTATAAAACTAAAAAAGCAAAGAGAAAATTATAAATAACCCACATACAGAAATATGTTTTATGACCTGCTAAATAAATATGAATAATAAACATATAGAACCTAAAACTGGAGCGAGCTAGTTTAATATAAAAATTTATCAGTATACATGGTTCATACAAAACGCAAGGTTAATGACAAGAAACATTTTCTTCATTAAACCATTTGATAATTTGAGAGAGAGCGAGTTACAACTCTTTAAATATGCAAGTAAAAAGCAAATAGATTTCATCTGGCTAGTCACTGTAGCCATCACATTGCCAGAGCAACAAGATCAATTAAATGTCTAAAATTATGAAAGTTAAACAAAATAAGAAAACCACTATTTCAAATATTTCCACTTTACTATTTCCAGTCTACGTGTTTCTGTTAGCTCGGGTCAATTCCCCTATCCTTTAGTTTGAACAAAGAACATCAGGTGTACCCATACTATTGTGCTGCTCAAATTATTCTTTTAAAACTGCAGTTCCATTGGAGCACACGTTAAAATAACCTCCTTAACCAAGAGTGACTCAACATGATCTTGCATGCTCGGGCAGACCTAAGCTCTGCTGCAGAGGATGGCCAGATCTGCACAGCTTTGCCATGCATTTTGCAATGCCTTTGATGAGGCTGGGACACCCCAATGCAATAGTAGCACCCTCCTTCTGTGCACGCCGTCTCTGGGCAGGAGGGCGTCTCTGGGCCGCACAGGGAGCAAGCAGGAGGGGCCACAGTGTTTCCTCAGCCCCCAGCAGGGGTAAGGACTCTCCCCTGACATCCTACTTATTCCCTTTTACTCCTGACTTGGTCACTATAGAACTAGAACCTTTTATTACACCAACCAGACCTTCTATGCAGATTTTGACCGTGTTTATTAATTAATCAGCAGATTCAGTCTTTTGTTGAGTAGAAGAACTAAAAACTTAATATAGAGGGACTTTTACTGATCTGTACTCAGCATAATTTTAAAGTAGGATTTGAGACACTTACTTTCACTATTCCAATAAAAGATGTGTATTTTTATATTGCATTCTTTTATGCAAAAACCTACTTCTGTTCTCAAACTAGTTAATGATAAAACCAGATGAATTGAGAAAAGCTCAGTGAGCTGTGCTCTGTAGTTTTCAGTGCAAAACTGATGAAGTTCCTACTGAGTTCAGTGGAGATTGTTCTTGCCAGCCTACAAAACTTGTCTCCAGCTAGCCAGTTGTCTTTACAATATAGCTAAGAACAAAGACTGCTCCTTGGAAAAAGTCTTAACTTTGAAAGAAGTCCAAGATTTCGAAATAATAGTATTTTATACTTATTATTGAATCTTCATATTTATATAACCCAACCTTTTCACATCATTCCATGTTCAAACTGCTCTATTCCACCCTATAAATATATATATGAGCCTAAAGACTTCCTCCTGAGAATAGCCTGAGGCCATTGTTGTCCATACAATTGACTGAAGTCAATTAGTGGTTGTGTGATTCCCATTTTTTTTCAGCAACGGTATTTAATTTCTGCGGAAAACAAAAAAGGTTTTAATTTTATATCTTCTAGTCTCTGCTGCCACTGATTTGTCAGTAGAATTGAACAAAAAACACTACCAAGTTCTGGCAACTGAACTTACTACTTTTTCAATGACTATTTGTCTGCACTATGGTTTTTACTAGCTTTGGTGCAAAACACAAGAATACTGTTCTCTGTTCACAGTCAGACTGGAGAAAAAAAGTATTCCTTTTGTTTCCATCAAGGAGTTTCCATATTAAAAATAGCTGAGTAGGAAAATCTTTTCAATTTAATTTCTATGGAATATTTTGTCTGGCTACAGAGCACTTAAACCATGAAAAATAGATAAGGTTATGGATAAATTAAGCAAGCTGAAAACAGAAGACAAGTGAAAAAGAAGCAACTCTTCACAGTGTTTTTATCAGGGTGTTCTGTGCATAAACATTGTAACTATCCCTTAAAAGTTAATCAGTTTTCCATAAAAGAATAGCTCACATATCCTGAAATGTTCAGTGGTCAAACATACGTCTATGTATATTTTTCACACGACAGTAGCAGGAGAAAGAGTTGGGAATCATTCATAGCTGTTGCAAGCAGTCCACATCCATAGGGATCAGTAACAGTCTCACTGCCTAGAGCCTGAGCCAAAGTTGTTCTTTATTTCACTGCATCTCCTTCAAATCAGAGTCTCTTACTGAGCACTTAAGGAATGTAACAAAGACATAGTTTTTGGACTGACTTTTAGTCCAAAATTGCTTCCAACTCCGAAAAGGCCTTTATTTCTTACTATATGGAATTTTGGGGAGTGGGCAGGAACATTGTGCTTGGTATGAGGAGGAAAGTTGGAAAAAAGCACACCACATGGAGATATTAACAAAACTTTCTGATTCAATTCTTCAGTCTGTTGTCTGGGTGTTTACCGATGCTGTGAAAAAAAGATACAGACATATGGGTTTAAGGTCTACCAGGCTAACATAGATAAAGCACTCAATTTTGCAGGATGAACTCACTCGAAATTGTACTCAGGAGAGAAATCCCAGTGAATGCAATGGACCTGCTCAGAGGAGTAAAGCTACCACAACACTGTAGTTTGGATCAGACCCATGCAACAACAGGATTCCCATATAAAATTAGGTAATAGGACAGAGCACGCATGTGGAGCAACAACTGATAGTGCTTAATGAAGACCATGTGTATTAGTGGGCCCGAACACAGGAAATGAGAGATTTCCCCCTGCCCTTCTAATGATGTCTAAGAGCAAGTTCTGTGCAAAGAAATATTTCTTTAGGAAATAGCTGACCGACTGGAATCCTTAAGAAAAAAGAGACAGATTTCCATTACGGTTTTTCCTTGGATTACAGTTAGTCTTGGTTTCTCCTGCCCTTCCAGATTTCTTAAAATTGTTTTCCAGATATTCCCACAGTGCTAACGGTAGGCCAATATCTAGTAACTTTTTCCTGAATGGCTGATATTCTAATACAATACCTTTCAGTACAAAGCCATAAACCAATTAGGTAAAGTCAACACTCGGGACACAGAGAAAAGCCTTCCTGCATCTGATTAGTAGCAGATACAGGTCTTATAATGGATTGAGACAAAAGTTTCCAAGCGCTAACAAGTTTTCATGATACACTACTGATGTATATGTTTAAGCTATAGGGCCTAATCCATGCAATTAGATTATAATGTAAACTCTTGAGCAGTCCAGGTTTAGGAGTACAGAAAATTACATTTGTTTACATTATTCATAGTTAATTACTGAACAGAAGCAGAAATGTTTATTCTTGTACAATTGCCTATTGTCACAAGTAAAACTTCAAGTGCAGTCATAATTTTTTTACTGTTATTATTGTATTGCTCTATCAACATAACTGGATTTTCTTGAGATGTGACATTGCACTACCAGAAATTAGATATAATTTTATAAGGAAAAACCCACTAGTTATTCCCAACAGCTTGTTTATTAGACAACACATCAAATTTCAGTAGCAAATAAGACAACTTATTTTGGTTAGGCAAGGCTGTGCACAATATTTATAACCCCGTTACATACGTAATTTTAGAATACCTGCTAATAAAGAGCTCATGAGGGAATCCAAAAGCCTGTGTAGCACATTCTTAACACATAAATTGCCATCTATCTTGGAATACCACTATCTGTGTTAAGATAAAGTTTGATATTTGTTGCCTACCTTTCATATCAGATTAACTAAACTTTGTCTCAGAATACTTCTAAGAGGTCCAAGAATTTCATATATGATCCTAGAGTAAATCAGAAATAATGTGGCTTTGCTCTTCAGACTTTTTATGGCTATTTATACTTTACATATTTAATACATTGCTAATAACATGAGACAATTTCTGTGAAAAATACTGTCTTATCACATGACTCTTCATAGAACTTATATTGTAAATCCAAATGCTCCTTAAAGAGTATGATTTATGTTATCTTCAGGAGTTAGAATAGATATAAAAGGTATTTGGCAAAAATGATGCAATATAGTTTATTTTAAAATCTGTTAAAAAGCTAATAATTGTCGCAAAGAAAAGCTAAATCAAACATGGTGATACTCAATTTTCTGTTTCGAGCCTTTAGAAAAGCACTTTTGAAGCTACTCCATTGAAGTATTTGGCCCTGCCAGCTTGAGTCCATATTGCTATGTCAAGTTCCTAATAGCACTTGGCTTATGGGATCTTCATGCTAGCCCAAATAAACGGTTACTCAAATGTATTACAATTATTAATGATTTCCTCCCGCCCCGGTATTAAAAGGAGTTTCTGGTCCTTTCTTGATACCTTATCTTCTACAGGAGATCCAGATCTAGGCAGCGAAGATAGCCAGATTTTTTTGTAGAAGGGAGCCTTCAGAAGCATGCAGATTTGTTCTTTTCTGGACAATTCACAACTTAATTATTTATTAGTTTCAAAAGAAAATACTTAATACAGAATGGTTTGTTGAAATTGTTTTTTGAAAGCTGTACTTTCTTAAGAAAAAAAATAATTCTGTCCAGACTTGTGGACAGTGGTGGTTTATGCCACTAACAAGAGCATCTCTGCATTTTTTTGGATGTTGCTGCCAGATACGACCAACTATTGTTGAACAGTTCACAAACAGGATTCCCAAGTGAATCCTAAAAGAATTTCTTCAGAAAAATTTATCAAATATGTTCCAAGACTCTGGGACATGTTTCTGGAAGTGGGCAAGGCTGGAATAAGAAATGCTCCAATTTTTGTGAGATGACCTTGTAGCCTGTCCTCATGTTTCTACAAGATTTTCAAAGCATAAAAATGATGCAATAGGTAACAGGATAAAAAACCCCAATAATTCAAGATGGGGACACTTTTAAATGAAGGTTCAAAAATAATGTCTTTTTAAATTTCCTTTTTTTTTTTTTTAGTATTTTTGCAATTATAGCAAATGTTTTATTGTTTTGAAGAAAGTATGGAAATGACAATGCTTTCCTGTGGCAAAAAATCCATAACTTCACTACAATAAGGACTTCTGCATTGATTTTGCTAGCATTTGCATATGATTTAAAACAGGATGGTAAAATAATGTCTATAGACACCTTTTTTATTGATGCTTTTTAGCAAAAATATTCAGTTCTGAACATGAACATATTTTTAATGAAAAATGTTTCATTTAAGGTACTACAATTATTTTTCACAGACTACTGTTTATATGCACATGAATAAACCTAAATCGAACATAAAGCCAAAGGGTTTTTTTCTGTAATTTCAATAGGTTTGAGTCTTTCATACCTCTCAGAATACTCTCCAGGTTTATAAATATGATCTTGCTAAATAAGGCAGGTAGATGGGTGCATCACTGTACCCCTACTCTGGGGGAAAACCTGCGCATTTTGACACATTTTTAAAATTACGGGGATGGGACAAGATTTGCCCTTGTGTGGTGTGCGGCTTTCCAGGGAGGGTGCTGGCCTCAGCAGTAATGTAGCAGGACCATTATTAGATACTTTTGCCAGGGTCAGACAGGGCCACAGAAATTGAAATAACTTTTATTTCAGGAGGCTGACAGTTTTGTATTTTTATAATGCCCATGTTAGACTTCAAACAAATACTTGCACTTGTTCTTAAAGCAGAGGTAGTGTTCAGTCAAGCAGCAGGCACGAGATTGTAGTCTGGATTTCAGGAGTAGTTTTTAGAAGCTGAATCAATTTATGTATTCACAGGAAGGACAAAAGAACACCACAAGAACTGTGATTATCATTATGTATTTGGAATTATCAACATCATGATAAACTATATACCCAAACTGGTAATGTTAATTTTTAAATAAATTTTCAAAAAATCTAACACTGCAATTAAAAAAAAAAAAAAAAAATTCCANTCCCCCCCCCCCGCCTTTGCTTATGAGAGCTACAATCAAAGACCTATTGCAGTTTTTCATATGCTTTCACCAAGTGGGATCCTGTGGCATAGAATAGGTAAGATAGTCTGAATACAAAGACTCGGAGCATGCGGAGAAAAGAGAAAAATACGTAAGCCATGTACCTGAATTTCTGCCAGTGGCTGCAATGTATCCTCATTTAATATCAATTATTTAGTCTGTGTTTAAAAGGGCATTGAAGGTCTTAAATGGAGATTGCAAGGGAGGAGAAAAGTTGATTTCCTAATAGGTATTTCCCCATAGTCTTTTGCTCTGCCCACACCTTCTTAAACTGTAATTTCCTTTTATACTAAATGTTGACAACTGCAATCTAGCCAGAAAAAAATAATTTCAAAGTCGGTTTGTTTCCTAAAATATAATCTGCTGAAACATCTTTAAATTTTTACGTATTCTTAAAATATTCAAGTTTAAATCTCCTGAACAGTTTCAGATTCAATTTTCTGATAGTTACTTATAACCATTGCATTTGCATTCTGATCTCTTAAATGCATTTTGTGTTGGTCAGATAATTTTACTTGACCTTTATTTCTTATTGTTCCTGCCTCTGGGTTTATCTTTTGCCATGTCCTGGTCTATAACTGAGCAAGAAACTGTGGATCCAGGTGTGATCAGACAAACCAATTGCCCTGAGGTGGTGCAAAAAGAACTACCTAAGTTACCTGGTGTAGATGTGACCCCTTTTTTTCAAATTTCTGAGGCACCAGTGACGTGCGTGTGTGTGTACATACTCACACACCCAGGACACACTAGGGATAATGAGATAGCAGCAGCCCAGAAGTTGAGTCTATGTTGTTTCTTTAGCTCTCGCTCCAGCTCTGAAGACCTGTGCTATTGCACAAATCCACCAGTGACTGGAAGGTCAGCCTGGGTAGACAGATTCCCCCTTGGATGCAATACGTGGAAGCAGCAGGACAGAGAGGTGCGCCTCCTTCCACCCATTGACCCCACTCCCCTCTGTGAGGGTCAGTGCCCTCAGAAAAAGCTACTCAGAGTCTGAGGCTGATCCCCTCCAAACCCCTTCACATCTTAGTCATCTTACTGCAAGAAAACTCAAATAATCTTGAAAATTATTGCAGTTAATACTTATCTCACAGCCAAATCTAAAGTATGGATGTGCGGTCAGCAAAGGAAACTTACAGGCGCTCATTGGTTTCTAAATGAGAAAATACAGTATGGCAAAATGTTCAGCAGGTTGAAATCAACTTGTACTTTCACAGTGTAAGTGAAAAAAAGCCATCCTCAGATCACCTTCTACATGGGCAATAGAGCTCAGGCAAAGCCTGGAACAGACAAATCCTGCAGTAGCATGGAAGCAGCAAGGAAGGGCCTTAGGATTTTATGTGCCAGGGAGAATGATTTTCAGGTTTAGATTTCAAGAAATCATCCACTCTTTTTTAGGTGGATGACACTGTTCAGCCTGAACAATTAAAAAATATATCATTCACTGGAATAAAGGCAACGGCATATAAAACCAGAGAAACTAATGTGAAATAATGAATATGAACAGTACTATGTGTTTGACATGGAACCACTAGGATAATCACTTAAAACTGCAGGCAACAGACTTCTTTCATACACCAAGTGTTTTGCTGTAGCAAAAAGGAGGAGCAGAAGGGTGACAGGTTAGACAGGAATCTAACCCCTATGAAGGCCCTGGCAATTTTGGTGTTCGCTTTTGGGATCTGCCTCTCACAGTCTACACTCACCTTCAATAGAGTGGCTAACTGAAAGAGAGATGTGCTCTATGCTGTTTTAACACTTCTGAAAAAAACTGAAGCACCAGAGTTGAGTGGACAACATTTCAGTTGATGCTTCAGCCCATGCAGAAGTTTCTCCTGAATTGCCAATCAGCTGGACCGGCTCCAGATGCCAGCAGGGGGATGTGCAGAGGAACCCCTGCATCTGGTTTCATTTGTTTGAAATTGTTCAAAATGCTCAGTGCATTTTCATGGCATTTTCCAGGCATGGTTGTAACAGGAGAAGAGAAAGCAGAACATGTGCCTGCAGATGTGCCACTAAAAAGCTCAGCAGCTCAGCCTTAGCCAATCTCAAGCCAGCATTTTCAGCTGAGGCCCTGAATTTCCTACTAAAGAGTTAAAATATGAACACTAAATTCCTGCTGCTGAAAGTAAAGGGAAGTATCAGGTAGAGCGGCAGACTATAACACTGAGGTCAACAGACCTTAAAGATCATTGGCAAGATCTCTGAAAGTATATTGCTAGAGGTAAGACTAGTCGGACAACAAGTCATGGAGCTACATAAAACTCACCTCAAGCATGTTATTTGTACACTGACTACATTAATTAAAAAAGCAACCTGCCTCTAGTAGGATACAATGCTTGGAATTAAACCAGGAATGTATATGATGGTGTTTCACCTTTCAGTTTGCTATGATTCTAAACTAATTCATTAGGCTTCTTAACGTCCAAAATTGTATTTTCAATGATGTTTCAAACTAAGATGGCCTGTTGTTTGCAAGAGAGCCCAAAAGACAGCTTCACTTTGCTTTTTTATCAGTAGCTATTAAATGTAACAACCAGCATCGTAGATACTTGCCTCCAAGTGACTTTGCCTGTATAGCTGAATGGAAAGTATTATTTGTTCTAACTGCTGCTTGCAGATGCTTTCCTTGTGGTTTCACAGCTTGGTCATAAGGCAAACCTTTTTAATTTTTATTTTTACAGCTGTTTAATTGGGACAGTCTCGCTCTGGTATTTATTTGTGATGTTTGTTTACACAGAAGGCTTTTAGGTTTGCAAAGGCTGAGTTTTGCTGGTTGGAAGGGCCAGGTAGAGTGTTTGTGCAGCTGGAAAGCAGGTAACCCTCCCAAACACTGCTGGAGATCACTGGAATCAAGCACAAGGATGAGAAATTGTGCTCTCCCCAGGACTGTTTGCACTGCAGCACAAGCTCTGATGTTTGCTCAATTTTGTTTGATGTCAGGCAGAACCATAACACTACTTTGAAAAGCTAAAACTGTGAAGCAGCAATTAACTCTCTTTAATAAGTACATTTTAAGCAAAAGAAAATTAACAGTTTTATTGCTGTGTCTGGGGAAAACCATAATGGTTTAGTAATAAAATTTCAATATATAGTTGATCCCATATAGTCAAAAATCCAAAATCAGACAGCAAGAGGCTTAAAAAACGAAAACAGAAAAAAATCACATTCTTTTTCAAATAATGATTTTGAAACTTTTTCTTTGCTATGATTTTAGAGGATTTAGGCTTAAATTACAGCATGTTTTTGAGATTCTCTCTCTCTGGTCAAGGTAGTTAAGGACACAGGCCTGATTCTTAGCACTACATTGGATTCCTGTCCCCAGGATTAGACAGACAGTGTGCCTAATTAGCAGTCAGCCCTGTCCAAAAAGTGAGGTGCTACCCTAAAGTAAGGCCCGAGGGTGCTGGCAGAGCCAGGAGCTGGAGGAGCCCTTGTGGAGGGCACAGTTCTAGTCCAGCTACCACTGGCTGTTAACAAAGATCTCCAACGCTGGCAGTTCTGCAAACCTACCTGGAGCACTAACAAGGAAATGTTTGACTTTTTACCAAAGCATGACAAAGTATCCAGTAAAACCCACAAACCAATTACTGAGGACATTTGAATACCTTCAGAACAGTTTAATTGCGTTATGACTCTCACCAGCTCTGGACTGTAGTAAAATTCACAAGGAAACTCAGTTCTGTTAAAATCAAATCTCCCTTTCCCACTACCTTCATTATGCACTATTTGTGAATATTTATTTTAATTCCATTCTGTTGGGATTTAAGCTACTTCAAATGCTTAAAGAGCAGCTCTTTTGGGTGGGACAAGTTCGACCAGTCCTGCTTTTAAAATTTACCAAATGTAAGTTAACATGTAATTTCAGAAGCAAATCTGCAAATCAGCTGAGGCTACAAAAAGTTAGCAATTCTTCCTGAGAATTGAGATGGAAGACTTTAATAAAAAAGGAAGACCAAGTAGATGCATGTGCCTGGAGACAGAGAGCTACATAATGAAAATGGATACATGTTTCACATTGTTGAAACAGGAAAACAACTACTGTTTAAAATGTACACATGAACAGAGTATTTACACTACATGTGGTGTATCTATATTAGGGTTCTGCAGTTTCATTGAAATTGCATGCTTATTAGGATGAATCTTATGTCTTAAGAGCGGGGTTATTACAAGAGTTGCATTGTCAGGAATTCCCCAACATCTGATATCTCCTAATGATTCTCCTAAGCATTTCTCATGGTATGTTTTAGATCACTGAGTGAGGAAGAGAATCAGCAAGTTAGTGCAGGACCAGGCAGTGCTAGGATGATGCTGTGGGAGAACAGCCAGAGTCTTTTTCCATACTAGTTGCTCAATCTTGTGAAGATTTTGGGTTGGTTGGTTGTTTCAAAGGCAAAAATTACCACATAATCAGAAATTTAGAAAGAACAATCACGTAAGTTCATGAGTGCCTTAAGAATAATCTATAACGTAAATATAAAATTCTTTCTTTGCTCCTTCCTGTGAATCCACTAGGAGACATTCACTCCCAGAATTACTTGAAGGGGTGAAGGGGGTGATGGTGCATTCTCTTAAGGAAAAATTGTCGAGATTTTCAGGCAGTCACATGCTTTCAAAAGCTGCAAATTTAAAATAACATCTCTCACACTAGTCAACTCTAAATAGGCTTGAACTTGGTTAAGCAACATGTTCATTTGGACCACAGGAAAGAAAAATAAAAGTAAGAAACATTTTCTTTCGTAATTTATAACAATGAAGAAATAACAAGACAGTACGATGCACATTACCAAGCCTTTCGTTTTTGATTTTCATATGATTCTGTATTTCATTGTGCTTGACATGTTTACATTTTGTACTGCGCCTCTAGTACTTCTACTCATCCCTCTCTGAAAACGGAATTGTTATAATCACACTGCAATTCTGCACTAAGTGCAAGATAGCCATTCTGCATATGGCCTTACAACAGGATTTACTTATTGAACATGTTTGTGGGCAGTATGAGACAACAAAACAGCAGAAAGACCCTGTTCTCAAGGAATACACCAGTCACACACCTCACCCTCAATAACCTAAATGATGAATGTTATTTGGTCTAAATTTCTATTTTCTTTTACCTGGATCAATCACTGTGCCTTTTTCCCTTTTGTCTTATAGTCACCTTCTGTGTTTTTGTCCAGGTATAACTTCAACTAATGATTTCCACCAGGGAATTTTTGCTTTCTCCTTTTCCACATAGAGAAAGAAGTTAAACAAGGAAAAAAAAGCTGAGCAAATCAATGAAGCTGAGGTTAGTGGCTTTTAAAAACAAACCCCCCTATAGTACAGGTACTAGTGGGCAATGGTAACTTACCAATTTGTTTCCATTTCCATGGTTACTAGTCTAAGAACCATGGTAACAAACCTAAACAAATATAAATATTATCTTTCCTTCTGGTCTCAAAATTTTCACATTTAATGCTGTCGTAATAAATAGCTACAGTAGCAGTTCCTGAACTATTGCTCACAGACTACAGTAAATAGATTCTCAGTATGCCTACCAGAACATGCAAGCAGTTGCAGTGCTTAATAAATAATATGTGATTATACACACAGAATTGGTTTTATTTAGCAATATAGGGACACATAACAGTAAGAAAGCATATGCCAATGAAACAGCATTTTAAGTAAGACAGGTTTCATGAACTTAGTGGCATGGCTTATCAGTTTGTTTGACAGTCTCAAAAACTAAAGCTATTTTCCATGTTGGTAATACCTGTCATAAATATATTCTGTGGATAACTTCTGATTGTAAGGAAAATAGATGCATTTAAAAATTATTTTCCTAGTGGAAATTCATCTCAGAGTTTATGTAGGCACTTGGCTCTCTTCTTGATCTGTTTCACAATGCTATATACTTCATTATTTACTCACAGTTCAATTTTTGTTTGGTAGTTTGATAATTTCAAATCTTAACTTTCTAATACAAATATACCCTGCTGCTCTCTGCCAAGTGAGCTTTGCGGTATTTGCACCTCCTCACCTGGGCATGCTCCACTGCCCTTCTCTAAGGACTTGGATCAGCCCTGACAACTTCATGTAGCTGTCAGCACACTATAGACACACCTCATCTCGTCTCATCTCACATGTATGTTTTGCACAGGATTGTGATCAGACAATTTGTATTTTAAGTAAAGAAGAAGACACTCCAAAGCAGTGACTCTTTAGAAAAGCAGTTGAAATGCAATAGTTCTCTCACTTATCTTTCCCTTAGAAATCTAGAGAGTCTGACTGTGTTCAGACAGGGATACACCCTGTTTTATGAGGGTCCTGGAATATCTCCATCATAACCTAGTAAAATTGTGTCCAGAGCCAGGAGGCTCTTGCCCTTTACTCTGCCATCACACAGGCTTTCTCAGCACCTCAAAGCAAGCACAGACCAGACCTTAATGCGCAACCTTGTTCACAAGTGAAGTCTTCTCATACAGATCTATATTCCGGCATTAAGAGTTTGTCTGTTTTTTAATTTGATTTGGTTGCAGGGGTAGCCATCAACTCAACAGTATGTATTTTCTGTCTCTGGCCTTTAGTACTTCATCTCAGAGATAAAAACAGAGGACAGAGAGCTGACCTAATTAGAACAGGGATCTGATTAAAACACATGAAGAGACCTCATAGGCTCAGACAGATTTACATTCCCTGAGGAAAAGAGTTCCTAATCTATACAAAGGGAAAGGGTAGAAAACACTAGCTAAAGCACGTAAGTGTGGGCTCACGTCTGCAGTATTTCCAACAGGATAGCTGAAACTACAACAAAACACATCAGCCCTTGACCCTAGGCTTGCTTGGGTTGGAGGTCTAGTGCAAAATCTGTTCTCAGCTCTAGTCAGCTGCTCCTTGGCTTTGGGCATGACCACAGCTTGGCATGACTTCATTTTATCTGGAAAACACTCTGAGTTCTACATAAATACAGTCAGTCTTGAAATGACAGATTTTCTGCTTTAGATTTATATATTTTTGCAATGTCTGGTTCACCAAATGTCAGCAGGGAAAACTGATCACCAGAAAACTGATCTTGTTGCCTGTTTTTCTTGAGCCGGTTCATAGCTGTTGGAGTTGCAAAGGGAAATAAATTTCCAGTGAGGCAAACTATTATTTTTGCATAATGTTAGCTGATAGTCAATGACTGATAGTCGATAGTCAGTGGTGCTCACAGACCCAAGAAAAGATAACGGCCACAAAGTGAAACACATTAATTTCCATCTCAATAAAAAACCCAAACCCACAACTTGACAACAGAGTAGGTTGTCTAGAGAGGTTCATTCCTGGAGATCCTCAAAACCTGACTGGTCACAGTTATGGGCAACCTGCTGGAACCAAGTGACCCTGCTTGAACAGGGCGGTTGCACCAAGGACCTCAGAAGGTCTCTGCCATCCTCAACCATTCCATGATCTGTTTCTATGCTAGACACCATGCAAAGGTAAAATTAGGAAAGGAACCATCAACCCTCAGAGAGACTTTCTCTCTTCTATTTTCAGTAGTCAAAAGTGATGTGAATCTCAGTGTAGCACTTGTCAATGCTATTCTTAATTTGTTGATAGTCAAAATCCATTGTGATTTCAAAGACAGATGTTTGCACTGAAGAGCAAATTAGCATCCCAAGACAATGATTTTCTTTTAAAATTTCCTAAATTCTCTGCCCTGCAAGACAGGTATAGTCACCTAAAGACATCTGTTCTTTGCAGATGTTTTCAGACTTAGAACCAGAAGTATGTCTGGAATGTAAAGATTTCTCAACAGTGGATTCCATCCCGGAGGTATACAACTGGAGGCTCTATTTGCTTCTCTTTGAAGCCTGAAGCTCAGTTACTTCATCAATACAACTTAGATTGCATTTGGGAAACTTTCCGTTATTTTGCCAGCTTTTATTTTTATTACCCTTTGTCCTTGTTGCTCTTTGTCGGCTAACACTTCAAGAAAGTTTCAAAATCCCAAGATTAAATTTAGCCTTTTCTCAAATCACAATAAATAGGTGCAAAGATAAAATCCTAGGCAGACCAACAGATAATCAATGATTAATACATATAAGGCATTTGAATAATTTGTAACCCTTTTATCCCTTTGAATTGGAAATGTAAAAAAAAAACATTTTTAAGTGCCCTAGCTAATGCCTCCAGATATTCGGTAGAAAAATGCATATGTATGTGCACAAGACTGTGCTCTGAGGAGCACAAAGACAGGAAGTGAAGTATTTATTTAACAAAACTCTTAAAAATATACCAGGAAATCTGGCATACATGTGCATAAATTTGTTCTCCAAGTGT
This sequence comes from Sclerurus mexicanus, assembly GCA_013396755.1. Classification (NCBI taxonomy): domain Eukaryota; kingdom Metazoa; phylum Chordata; class Aves; order Passeriformes; family Furnariidae; genus Sclerurus; species Sclerurus mexicanus. The sequence continues at coordinate 437,411 of VWZF01005181.1, read as the reverse complement.
ATTGTTCATGCTCTTAATTAATAAAATTATTGCTACAAAGGTGTGTGCCAGTTTGAAGAAAAGCAGAATGTTTTTATGGAGTGGGACACTGGAAAGAATTAAGAGTATTTGATTTATTTTTTTTATATTAGAAACAATCCACATTTTACACAATTAGCTATAAAGAATTCGTTTTTATTAGATTCTAATGTACTGTCACATTAGTTAAGTGCAGTTTATTGAGATAATTTTCCTGTGACTAAGTTGCTACTAAAATTATGACACCAAAAACCTAATCTGAAAAACTTCCTGTCATCAGCAGACAGTATTGGTTGCAGCAGCTACTGCTTAATTTTACAACCCCCTGACCAAATTCACATTCTTTTGAGCCAGCAAGTAGTAGAAGGTCCAGTTCCACTCAGTTTGCAGGACGCCCAGAAAACAGCCACACACTTCGAAAGCCTTGCAGTGTGATAACAGTACTAACACTTACCCTGTAACTCCCAGACAATGCCTCAAATTCTCTTGTTTTTATTAATAGCCTGCTGAACATATTAGAGCTAGCTCTGAGCAATCTACACCACCATTTGCCACCTTTGTACTACCTTTAGCTCTTTGTAGGTCTATTAGCCATTAATATTTTTACCTAAACCTTGTGATACCTGACAAATCAATAACCATCTTCAAAAATAATACTAAATGCAAAACTGAAAAAAGAAATTAGCAAATTGTACTTTATACAGAGCCTGGATATGGAAGAATTAAGGTATTTTGAACAAAGAGAACCTGAGAGTAAGCACACTGAGAAATGTTAGAAACGAAAAATTTGAGACCAACGTTGTAGCTGTCTTACAGACTTATAGAGAATTTAAGACACTGAACAATCAGAAACCCTAGGACAGAAATCTACTCCAAACAGGAAAGTTGTGTGATGGTACTTCAAGGTGTACTCTTTTGTTCTTGAAATTGCTTGCTCTGATACTTTTATTTTCTTTCTCCTACTAACTAAAGTTCAACTAAGGAGGGTAGCTTTTCCAGTGCACCATTATCGCCATTAGTGTGGATTTCTATCCATTACCAGGAAATATGAACCCTGAAAGAACCAAACCTGGACCCTGGAAGAAGAGAGGAAGATGTGTGCTCTGGCAACAGGATCCTGCTCCATGGCACTGAGGATTCTGTTGCATTCCTCACTTCTGGAGTCTCTTAATTCATAGTTTATTTCTGTTGCTTTGGCATTAATACTACTTTTTTTTTGAAATGTTCTGGTGAGGGTTCACTGACACAAACATTCAATGCATTGTTTTGAATAGTGGCTTGTATTTATGTACAAATATTACCAGAAGAAGCTTTCTCTTTCTGTCCACCATGTCACTGAGAACAAAAAGAACTGTACAATCTCTACAGAATCCTGTTAGTCAGAGCAGATTCCACTGAAGCATGTTTCTGCTGACAAAGTATAAGGTATTACAGTCTGACCCCTCATAGGAACACATTTCCACAGCAAATACACAAACTGTTTACAATGGCAGTAACAAAGCATTTCATGCTCATCTCCTGCTTTCTTGCTAAGACCAGAAGCCAAGAATAAAGCTGAGGCTCCTGGTTATTGTGATAGTCTGGAAAAAAAATGACCACAGGAGACAGAGGGTCACTTTAATTAACTGAGTCAAAGTCTGCATTTGGACACTTTTGTCCTTGTCAAGTTCAACTTCTTTATAGTTTGGAGATTTGGGTTATTCCAGTAAGTATTTATTCCTGATGATTACTGCAGTCACCCTAATTGATGCTGCTGGAGGGGTGCAGGAAATGCCACCTACTTGAGCCCTGGTCTCATTGCAGGAGGCACAATGACAGGCACAGGGCAAGAGCAAGCTCTGCCTTGGAGATTTAGTTAGACAGATCTGGGAATGAAAACACTGAAGCACAGAGAAAAACAGTGATTTGCCTACAGTGAGCCAAACACAGAGCCTTGCAAATAGTAAATAAGAAAATGGATAATGTAAGCCCTGGCAGTAACTCTCTCTGCTTCTTAGGCAGCAGCCACAGGTCTGCACTTACATGTTTGTTACTTGAATGAAGGCAAAAGAAAAAGCAGTTTTCATAATTATGAGGCAAACTCTCCCAACTCAGCTAGTTGCCTTCTCTTATGCTGGCATGGTACCCCAACTTATCACATCCATAAATTAAAAAAAAAAAAAAAGGGACAGTAGGTGTAACTGAACATATAAATACTGGTATATTGGAAACTTTCAGCTTTGCTTTTTTTTTTTTCTTTTTCTTCTATTTTACATCACTGCAACAACCACATCCCTGCTGGGCTTTGATTGCAGCTTTAGCTAATTATATTAGTTGAGACATTTTGTCATACAGTGAATCAGATCCTCAGCTGATCTAAATGAATGCAGCTGCACTGGTGTTAGTGAAGATTTGCCTGTTCTTACCAATTATTCATTATCTTCCCACAAATGAAAACGCAAACTTCCACACTCTGAAATACAGTTTTTAAAGCAAAGGGATATGCCCTTCATAGCAATTTCAAATTTATTTTCCAGAACACATTGAGAACTCTATTTGCACCCTAGAAAGCACCAAAACAGCATGTTGGTTAACAGCGAAAAAATGAACTGTCTTCAGGACATTCTCCAGATGTATCTTCCCATAGAAATAAAACTTATTTAAGATTATTGCCACATCCAAATCTATTACATATATCCAAACAACCAACAAGCATGGAAGTCTACTAGATGACTATTTTTATATAGAGGATAAGAGAAACCAAAATAGGCAGATTGCCTCTCAGTTGTCCTTCTGACATGGATTGTCACATAGGAACAACCACAAAAATATTATTTATCTCATACCAGTTCTATTTGGTCTGAAAATGGTTGCACATTCTGGCATGTCAAAAGCTTTACAAAGCTAATGAATAAATCCAGCTAGAAGCACACTAGCTTTGAAAGGCTCCAGTGTTCTGCAGCTATTGGTGTTTAGGGCACTGGATTTGCTTTTTCAAATGGTGTGGCATGAGATAAAAGCAGATGACTTTCCTCAACCAGCTACATATTTTTTCAGTCTTTTTGCACAGATGACTGTACACATTCTTTAGCTATCAGCACCTAAACACTCAAATTCTTTCTGACAACATGAACTCAGGTTAAATTTCAGCTGATACTCTGTCTTGTCCCTTATATCTAGAGATACATCTTTATAGACCCACTCATTTTCCATGGCTTTGAACCTTCTGGAAAAAAAAAAAAAAAAAAAAGAAAAAAAAAAAGAAAGAAAAAGAAAACACATGAAAAAGGCAGTCTAACGGAGGTTTATTTCTGCTTTGGCATCCAGCTTAAACTTCATATATCACTATTTAATGACTTGTTTTCCACGGCACTGCTGGCAGCAGCTGTGCTGCTGCCGCCTATGTGTTTGTGCAGAGGTTCATGGCTGCTTTTGTATCTGGCAAAGTTGCAGGAGGTGGCACATGAATCTCGCAGAGAGAACGCAAGTCCTGCCCCGCATGGAGCCCAAGCGGGCCCGCCCTTGGCACGAATACAGGCTCAGCGTGTGTGTTCTCCCACTGGGAACACAGAAACAGCTGGGAGAGATGCTGTGGCTTTTCCAGCTGTGGCACTGACACCACAGTTTGCTCCTCTATGCTGCTGCTGCCTGCCATTTGTTGAGGAAGTTCTTGGCTCTCACCTTCCTTGGAGGTGCAGCCCCCTCAGCAGCCCAGGCTCCTCACTGACCTGGACTGCAAGAGCCCTGGGAGAAGGTGCCTTCTCTCCATCACAGGGGCCTTAGAACTTAAAGGGACGGGAAGCTGGACCTGCTGCATCAGCTACTGCTTCATTAGCACAAATTATTATCAAATGTTTGAGAATGAACCTTTCTGCCTGTGCTGGCTCTGGCACTTGCTAGATACAAATCAAAAAATTGCTCATTATTCAGGTGAACAGTGCAATTTTATTCCCCTTTCCTTTCAATTTTGTCAATCCTAGTGTTCAAAGCTCTTCTCAGGCATAACAAAAATAAATTATTGACAACCCATAATAGTCATCTATACCTTCTCCATTTCTCAAAGGGAACCATTAAAACCAATCCTTCCTATTATATGTAAACTGAGAAAATGTTTTCCTCTATTCTTTCCTCTGACATTCTTACACTCTTAACCCCTGCTGAGAAAGACTATATTTATGAGACTGCTATTCTTTTAATGGTGATTTTGCTGACTTTCTCATCATACGATGATTTTAAACAGTGCAGTGTTCAATTGCCTGATTGTGAAACTCTAATGTTAATAGGATTATTCATGCAAGCACTCTCCATATTATGCAATGATTGCATAATCACTGCCTGAATATTGCCTTAGGTTCCAGCTCTGGATTCTCCAAAATCTCATCCTCCCACCCTGTTACAAGTTTTTATGCTGTACACAGCTACAGCAAAGATTCCCTCGAATAGGAGCTGAAGGTAAAGCACTTAAATTTGGATTCTTTCAGCTTTCTAATGCACTTATTAGCTCTACAGCTCTAGAGAGGGCTTGATGGGATTTAGGGGTTTTTCTCGTTTGATTGTGTGGCTGGGTTTTTTTCGGTCCTTCATTGTTGTTGTTTGCGGAAAGGAACAGAAATGTCAAAGACAGAATAGTTTTCCCCATTTTTTTCCTACAAGTGGAACAGTTTCATTTTATAGCAAACACAAATGGAAGTGCAGCTGTTCAAAATGGATTTCTAGACTTTGCCATTCTAAAACAGAAAGAGGAAAGCGAGGTGATCATTGCTGCCTTTTCTCAGCTTCCCCACTCAGACTTTCCCTTTAGCCGCTGCTCTAATAATTTTATTACTCTTCTAATAATTACATTGTTTCTGTGTGGTCAAAAGGTGGATAAAAAGGTTCAGCATTTAGAAGGCACATTGCTCTGTAGGGACCAAGGCTCATCATCTGTACTAGAAACAGTAGTAAAATTAGAGACCATCTGGCCTATTTACCTGCTGATGGAGAAGCCATGGTCTCCAGGCCAGCTGGAGCTGTGTTTGCCAACATTTTGGAACTCCCCAAAGCAGAAATTAATGACCAGATGTTAGTGGAAGCTCAGCAACACCACCTTCACTTTGCACACCCTACGCCTTTCAGTCACAGTTTCAGCTGCCTTTGGGTGCAGAGAGCATGGAAAAGCTGGACTTAGGTAGTCTTTGAGCCCTATTTCAAGGCTTAGGGTAAGCTGATTTTACACAGTGGTATGGAAGGGATGGAGTGTGTCCGTGTGTCCTGGTTTTGACTGGGACAGAGTTAATTTTCTTCATAGTAGCTGGTACAGTGCTGTGTTTTTGATTCAGTATGACAAATGTTGATAACACCCTGATTTCTTTTTCCCTAGTTCTCACTGAGTGGTGCTCATCATAAGTCAGGGACTTATCAGTTTGCCCTACTTTGCCACCAAAGAGATGCTCATGAGGCTGGGAGGGACCACGCCAGGACAGCTGACCTGAACAGACCAAAGAAACATCCCATACTACAGAGCATAAAAAGTATATAAACTGGGACAGTTGGCTGAGAGGTGCCAATTGCTGCTGGGGATGGGTTGAGCAAGTTGTGAGCAATTGCATCATGCATCACTTTTCATTCTTGGGTTTTATTTCTCTCTCTCCTTTTGTTATGTCCCTATTTCTTTGCAATTATTTTGCCTCATTTATTTTTTTTTTTAAACCTCAACCTGTGGGTTTTGTCTGTTTTCTTATTCTCTTCCCCACCCCACCAGGGGGTCTGCATGTGTGCATGGTCCTTAGTTGCCAGTTGAGGTTAAATCTCAACACCATGAAACAATGTCTGTGGGAGTAAATCCAGTTTGAACCTCATAAATATGCTTGCTACTTTGAGAGCTGCATGTATGAAAAGCTGATCAACATTCAAATGCTGTATACGCTCAGGCTCTATCTGTACCAACAGATTTTCAGTTTTTCGGTACAGTATTAGCAAGTGCCCTGAGTCTAGGCTCTCTGGTTTTTTAACACTTCTGTGCCTGGCTTTCCCCCCCCACCCCCCTTCTCTTCTGTCATTATATCACAGAGCTAGGAAAATACAGAGTATTGCAGGGTGTACAGTCCCTATGTGCTGGCTCAGTTACACAGGTTCATTCAGAAGACTGCATCATCAAATTTATTACAGCACTCTGTAAAGGCACTTGGCATGCAGCACGAGCTGTTGAGATATGGAACTTGAAAGATGCTGGAGCCAAACCCCTCAAATCTGCTGGTCTTTGGGGAACAGGATGGCAATTGTTGCCTAATATGTCAGAAGGCTGCAACTACCACACACACAATTTATGTGTAATCTCTATGGCACAGGAAGAACTGGAAGCTGCATGGCATTGCCTTCCCCCAGTCAGACTCTTCTGCCACCTGACATCCAGGTAAAGGTTGAGGAAAACTTGACCATTAATAGGTACTGCAGACAATACAAGGGACTACAGTTTAACTTTACAGAAGTTCTCTGCATTATTTCCTGACTTAACAATAGATTTCAAATACCCAGTAATGTTAATTTAACCTCTTTGCAGAATCCTTTCCCCTTATATCCTTGTTAGAGTTGGGACAAAAGACATCCTCTTCTCTCCTAGTCCACAGAACCACTTATTTCATCCTAGCAGGTAGACTTCAGATTGTTCAGGCACAGTTTGCTCTGCTAAATCTATTCTGTCTTTTCCCAACCATCGTCTTGTCCTAGATGTAACTGAAGATGGAAAATACAAAATGCTATACTGGTGACTGATTACAGCCCACATAGATTCCTGAAGACTATACATAATTATTACAATGACAAGAGTAAAGGCAACCAATGCAATACATGAAATCACATGTATGACAATATTAGTGTCCATTAACTTTCTCCAACACACACAAATCCCAGGAAACTGTCAGTGTGAATGCCTTTTTTGCATATGTAGAATATAGATGATCATATATTTCCTATAGCAACCACTGTTTGTTAGAGTAATACATTTCCGATCTCAGAAATTCCACCCTAATATAAACCAGAGCATATCAACCAATGCCAATAGAAACCTTGCTTTCTCTCCAGTTCAATTACTACCAAATGCACATGATTTATCTGAAGGGACATGGGGCACCTCTGCATCTCCCCATTTGGGCAGTACTCATGCAAGAAAAACGTGACATTCTGGCAGCTGCATCATAATTTTAATAGGAAAAAGACATTAGTAACTCCAAAGCAGCTTGTCTGTGTTTAGGCCTTGACTTCACTCCTTTCTTGATGCTTACAGTGTCCTTTGCTCAGGCACACTCCCTGTTAGATTAAGCATGAGAGAATTCATAAGCTGGCCCGTAACTCAACAAGTTGGAAAGCATTCTATGCATCAAGTCACACTGCCCCTTTTTCTTCATAACCAACCTGGGACACTTAAAAATATTAAAGCTGGTAATCATGCTTACCTAAGGACTGATTTAAAGTTCTTTGGATTTGGTGACAAGGATTCCATCAACAGGCATATTGATGGACTAAAATCCTCCTGCGCAAGTGGTGACTTCTGTGCATCACAGGATTTAGACATGCCCCAACTGTGTATGTTAAAGAAATGCATACAGAAACTTCAGCTGGCTGAAACAGAGGCCCCATGTAGAAAACAAGTCTACAATAGGGTAGGTAAATGACCTTTTCCCCATCTTCTGATCCCCCATTCCAGAAAAAAAAGATAATTCCCAATAAAGAAGGGTGGGGTTTATTCTCTGCACGTTAAGAAGCCTAAAAAGGTATTTTCCTCTCTTACTGGTTTTGTGTTTCCTGGAACTATTCTTCTCTATACTTGGTCATAGATGACTCTGTTCTAAAGAAACTTCAGTTCTGGGGAAAAAAAGTAAGATGCTGAGCTGGAAAAGTGAAGGAAGACAGCAAAAATTATGTCGGTGGGGTGGGTGGGTGGGAAAGTAATGGTTATAGCTATAAGGGCAACTACTCAAAAAGAAGTTTCCCATTCCCAGGAAATATGCCTGTTCTAGAGTTTGGATTTGGCCAAATTCGGGTTGACAGCAAGGCACTGTCAAAACTGCAATTTTTCCACAGAAAATAAGTTCTCATGACCCTGCAGCTGTACTGAGTGACTCACTTTCTCTAAGCCTAACCATCCTCAAAGCTGATGGATTCTAGACAGACCTGCTGGGAGTTCAGCCCTGAAGTCACAGGACTATTCCCGTGTTTTCACCCAAGTCTTTCACCCATGGTTTGCAGTAGGAAGCTGCAGAATGACAGAGCCAGGCTTCAGCTACATGTGCCCACCACCAGTCATTGTGCTACAGGGCAGAATCTTCTGGGACTGGCGTGGGGACTTCCCACTCAGAACAGACCTTGATGTTTCTGCCATGACAACCTCAGAGACAAATGTTACAGCCCTATGCACAGCTTTCGGGCAATTTGCCTAGACTTGAAAGATTTCACTTTCGGGGCAAAATCTTGGGACAGCCAGTTTTCCCAAGGTAAGCATAAAGTCGTTTCAAGGTAGCCTGGATAGGATGCCTCAGCTTTTGTGGTCCTTAGTTTGGAAGGGTTTCATGAGACTTAAAATCAAATGGGCAACCTTTGTGAAGATGAGGAATATTTTAGTTTCCATAAACTGTCTTTTGGCATTTAAACATAAAAGAAAACTCCATTGCCTGAAAGACCTCTAGCTCTATTTCTTACCTTCCTCCATGAACCAGGTACTAACAAGCTAAAGCTTTGCCTATTGTCCTTGTGAACTGATGGATCACAAACAAAAACTACATGCAACTGATTTAGTATCTATTCCATCAGTTCTAGTACAATTGTTTAGTCTTTATATGTGTATTGTACTGCATTTATATTAAATCTGTTGTTTCATGAAATGACTTAACGAGACATCTTCTGCTCCCAAGATTTAATTAAGACCTGATCAGATATCAGGCAGTACTTTCCACGCAAATATAACTACTGACCAGCAACCTAAATTATGAATATAAATACTTCTTTCTACCAAAAACATAGGTCTCGGAAAACCAGTTAATTAATATGCCACTAGATTCTATCCCCTCTTTACACATTCAAGTATGTGACAGTACTCTAGTGTACTAGTAGCAAAGCTATAAAAGGAGAACATCAGAAAGTTTATATATTTATGAAATACCAGGAACAGATGAAAAAATGGAGTCCGAAGGAAAGTTTTCAGCAACAAGAAAATACTTGCAGAAAAATAATTTTCAAGTGGAATGTTTATTATTTCTTCTGAAAAAAATATTTGGTCTGGTGCAAAACATGGTATGTATTGCAAATAATAATTTGAAAGTGTAGAAATATTTTCAGTTTCTCAACATTTCTTCTTTGATGGTTGTGCCTCATTTTTAGTTCACACCAAAAACCATTATGAATTTTACAATGGGTGAAACTAAGTTGTCTCATTATGACATCCCATTCCTAGAGCAAATCCAAGCATAAATATTCCACAGGCTATAAAAGCTTTAATGAAACTATTGTAGCATTAGCGTGCTTGTTTCACCAACATACATAGAGATTATTCTCTAACTAAATAAAGCTGAACAAATGGATGAAAAACACCTGAAACCTTGAAAGCAGCACTTGTTTACTGAAGTGACCAGAGCAACACACTATTGCAGAACTGTTTTCTGAGGTACACTGCAAACAACTTTCAATGATACACAAAAGTAAAACACATGTATTCCCCTCAATTTATTTGCAAACAATTAAGTTCTGTTCATTACTGTCTTTCAGAATTGCAAAATCAAAATCAAAAATAAATCAAAACCCATAACATAGTCACAGCTACTTCTCTTAGTCTCTGTAACTGAGTGGAGAGCACAAAGAGACATGAAGCACTGAGGCTGACTGTACACCCCACCTACAAATAGGTTACAAACTGCTTTAAGAGCACTGATCGAAGGACTTCAAGATACTGCCTGCCTTCTAACAGTATACAGCTGAGAAATAGTTTACAGTATGTATCATAGATAAGATTAAATTTCTTTTTTAATATAAAGGATCTAGAGAATCTGATTCATTGGCTTTCCATAGCAAAAATAAACTTAATTGATAGCTACTCTGCCAGACCTAAATACTCAGTTTTACACTTTATTTTCTAATTTTGACTCAACAGTTTTAGTATTCCCTTGTTATCACTGATTTGAAACCTCTGGAAGGGATATAGTAGTTCCAGCCCTGCCTTTCATCAACTATCAAGCGAGCTGAACCATCAGCTAGGGGTGCAAGTTAATAGTTTGACAAATTTCCAGAGTGTATAGAGTTACACAGACAAATGGATTAAAATTCAGCTTTGTTATATAGGCCATCTTGCACTCACCAGTTTCTATATAATTTCAGAAAAAAAGAAGTCAAAGAAGAGCCTAAATACAAAAAGTTCTGATGTACTTCGGCTTGACAATGTATAGTTATATCCAGTATACAACACTGGCCCTGGTACCTGAAAGTTGTGGCTTATTCTGATATATATGTAGTATCTTAGAAGATGACCAGTCTGGACAAAAAAGGTCTGTCCATTTCTTTAAGTAAATAAACAGAAAACCAGTGGATTGACTTCAGAGCAACGGAACCATAATATACAGTCATCTGCAGAAAGCTAGTGAACCTAGTAAATGTTTGGTCACTAAGAGGATGGACATTAAAAATTGAACCATATGGACAAAATGAAATAAAAAAGCTTTTACTTTTAATGGAATAGCCTTTTGCCAATTATATAAGCAAGGTCAGCATGTAATGGGATAAAACCCCAGATACACAGGAAAGAATAAAATTTTTTACCATCAGGATAACAGTTACGTACTTCAATTTAACAAAATTGAATGAATGTTTAAAGTCAAATTCTGACCTTCTTAGGGTGTAGCCACTCTTGACTTCAGCCCACAGTATTTGGCTTGTAAAAGGCTTTTTTCCTTTATACACACCTGGTTTTGATCTGTAAGATTGCGGTGACATAACGCAGGTGCTACTACAGTATTAGGCATAGATTATGGAACTGCACTGGGACCCCCATTTTCTCTGTTGCAGGTTACTCAGAACAGAATTTTCTCTCTTGCATATGCCAGGCATTTTCTTCTAGTCATGCAGTGATTGATATTCAGCTCAATTATCTGAATCAATGGTAAAACTTAGCAAGTCTCATTCAAAAAACCTCATCCCAAAAAACCTGGATATCCTCCAGAAAACACATTATCCTTCTTTTTGTTCATCAAGAGCTTCCCACCAGCGCTATTACAACTCACTGTACTGTTTAGCGTCTCTGAAAGAAGGCTGAGAAAGCTTTCTGTTTATATAATCACAGGGAAAATTCATATTTTTTTCCAGTTTGTGAAGTGAGAATAAACTGGTTTGTAGTTGAAATATTTTATACCCACTGTCACTTATATTTTCTTGACCCTAAACAGAAAAAAACCCAAAACAAACCTTGTTTCATCTATATCACTTCAAAGAGTGAAAGATAAACCTCAACAAGTTTACTAAGCTTAACCTTCTTGCTTTAAAAAAAATCATAGAATAGTTTTTGGGGATTTGTTACAAGTACTTCGCACAAAGGCGTGTTAATTATCTGATCTAAGCTTAAATTTTTTTAATCTTTCTTTTGTGCAGACTGTAGCATATTCATTTCATGCTGTTGTCTTAAAAATGCAATCTGAGCAGCAGTTGATGCCCAAAGCAATTCAACTTCACACTGGACACATGCCTCAATAGCACAGCACTGTCCACCACACTCATATGAAAGAAAGATGAACCCAATGACAAAGAAGGAGAAAGAAAACTCATTCAGTGTTGGAGATTTCTCTCAGTGTAATTGCTAATACAAGTCTGCAGTCATTGTCCAAGGAGAGAATTTTCTGAGTACAAATCTTGCTGATTTGCAATAAGATCTATGTGTATAGCTCCCTGGGTTTTTTTGGAAATTTTTCATTTCAGTGCCAGTAAAAATCTTTGTACATTTTCTGTTAGCATAAACAGCAAGCTGAAAGTTTGTTTAAAGGGGTACTGAGCTTAATGGAAATTTGCAGAGATCATACTTGTACTTCCAGTGTCCAGACATTACAGTACCACAGAAGGCAAGTGGCCTTGTCAGCAGGTTTTTGGGTATTAGTCTACCTCTAAGAAAAATTATTGCATTGCAGGGCACTAGAGACAGCTGTGAATGTTTTCCTTCATATGAGGTAAGGACAACTGAGGAAAATGGATGAGATTTTTCTTCATTTCTGTCAAATTCCATACACAAAGAAAACATTTCATTTCTGAAAGAGGTATGAAGGAACCTGTCTAAAATAAACAAGTCTGGCTTAAGAAAAAAATCAGGTATGAGATGGCAAGGACTGCTGCCAGCATCTATAAGAAATGATTCCATAGAGTGGGGTAAGGTACATTTGAAATGACAAGACAAGATAAATATAGCTGTGTGTTACCAACTTCCAGTGACTCACAGAACATCAAATCTAAGTGTAATGTTTTCTTCCGCTGCAGTTGGTCTAAACCAAGCCCTTCTATGACCAAATATTTAAAGGAAAGGGTTGGGAAAAGGTGTAATTTTACATGTGAATAACTTGCTTGTTTTTCAACCTTGGTGATCTCAATTAAAATTCCTGCCTCATGAATGAGTTAATTGTTTTAACTTTCATGGCCAAAAATCCCAAACCTGCACCTTAAGATTTCTGTGGCAAGGAACTCTCATTTCAGCATTAATAGAAAATACACATAGAAACACATTCCCTTTGCACATCAGGAGGACAGCAGATTTCTTCTAGGAATATTTGGGGTGCTGTTGCATACACATGGTCCCTCATGAAACCAGTGTTTTTGTTGTAGTTTGCCTTCCTGTTCTGACAATGCCAAACATTTTGCACGTTTTCAACAGAGGCACACATCCAAATGCCAACAGCTATGACCTCAAACTTTGCAGCTCAAAAGCAGCTCTCAAACACAAAATCTACTTCTGGGGTAGTAAACCACCTAGGCTAAAAGCTTCCTGGCAGTGCAGTGAAATCCATGTTCTATCTGCCTATACCATGTCCACATGTAAAGAGCTTATGAAGAGGAACAAACTTGATAATTAGTTACAGAAGCATTTCATTATAGAAGCACAATTGTCTTGTAACAATTGCACTGTTTGTTTTATGGACCATACCAGAAGTCTCTGAAAATGAGTTGAAGTTTCAGCTTGGAAGGAGTTTCTAGGCAGATTTTCCCCAGTTCTTGGAATTCCAGGTTTAGACAGGTAGCTCAGAAAACTGAAAACATGACTAAATTGACCTAAGTACCTACAGAGATAAAAGTCTCTCTGAGGCAACAAACAAACCCACAATAAAATCTACTGCAAAAAATTTTATTTGTGGTGAAATGGCACATATTTCCCAGAAAGGTGGCAAAAATGAAGGTTGCTGAAAGAGATCACAGAATGGGTAAGGTTGGAAGGGACCAACCAACCTGCTCAAGCAGAGTCATCCTAGAACACATTGGACAGGATTTCATCCAGATGGTTCTGGAACATCTTCAATGAGGGAGACTCCACAACCTTTCTGGGCAATCTGTTCCAGTGCATGGTCATCTGCACAGTAAAGAAGCTCTTCCTCCTATTCAGGTGGAATTTCCTATGCATCGGTTTCTACCTGTGTCATAAGACTCTTCTGGAAAACAGCACTACACCAGCTTCAGACTAACAACAACTAAATGAAAGGGATATCATAATTTGAAGCCCTTTTCTAAATTGTAATTTAGTAAATAGTTCAAGCCCTATTTATTCCAAACTTGAGGATGATTGGCTTCGCACAAGAGTTGCTTTGAAGTCTGTGGAGTGTGTGAACAAGTTGCTTGAAATAGCACAATGATCAGAGGGGACAGCTCACATCTGGGGAAGAAATTACAAGAAATCTGCAGAGAAGCGGTTCCATGAGCAGTGGAGCTAACTACATGTGGTTTCCACTGGACTAGTCTCTTCTAGCTGATCAGCTCTTAACTGAATATGTGTGAGGTCACCCTAATTAAATATCCAGTAGGTATGAGAAGGGAAAAAGATCTTTTTCTATTGCTCCTTGTTTGAAATCCAATAATTCACGCAAGAAAGAAGCTGTAGTTGAGAAGGGGTTTCTCTAACATCTGAAACACCAACAATTCCAAAACCTGCCTTTTTTTTTTTTCTGTTTTCCAAGCAGCTGAGCATTCATAATGTACTATCCTGTGTAGGTTTTCTTGCTTTAGTAAGAATTTAAGTGATCCTTACTTTTCACTCCCTCCAGTGGACGTTCTGATAAGGTATTTGCTTTCCAGGAGAGCTTCTTTTATTACTTATTAGGAATTCAATACGATTAAGAACTCCAGTCACAAACATACTTGGTTCAAAAAAGGAAGCCTGGTAAAGATGCTTTCATAAACCTTATTTCCTTAGGGAATGAGGATGCAAATAATTCAGATATACAGAGATATGGAAACAACCTGAGGGACTGGGTAAACTTGGAACTCACAGTGGTTTCCCAGTTGGTTAGTGAATCTTATTTCAACATTGCTCCAGGTGGAAGAACAAATGTCCTGGGAAAACACAAGTACTTCTGTGATTACCAGACCACCATCTAACTCCTTAAGGAGTCTGTGATCCATGCAAATGAAGGAGGAAATATTATTGCTGCTTTCCAAACAGGCAAATCTGACACTGGCCATTTATGATATTGATTTCTCTGCACATGTTGGGACATGTGGCTTAATGTCTGAGTTCAGATTTCCGGATTGCCATGCTAATGCCTTAAGCACAGTACTGCTTATGCTCCTGGACATATTCAGGGATGCATGAACTCTTCTATGTGAGTAATCTGAGGAGGGAAAGGCAATACATCTGTGCCATGCAACACAGTATCTGGCAGACTGCCAGCAAACCCAGCACTGGGGATTCTGGATGTCATTAGAGAATTTAGGCTGCCTTATTAGGTTCCAGATCTTTCTCACTGTGGACTGCAACAAGATAGAGAGACTAAGCAAAGACACTGCTATGGTAAAATCAGGAACACTGGGTGACAGATAAAGGCACAGACACTCTTTGCATGCTTGAAACAGTGCTACAATGGATAATGAGAATAAAAAACTACTAGGAGGGCAAATTTGCTATATTCACTTTTTAATTTAAGAAACTGTCATCAGAATAAACTTAATGTTTTATTATGGGCATACTCGGTGTACCAACTGCTGCCACTCTCTTGAAGTAAAAACCGTTCTTAGTATAGATTCATGCCCATCTATGATTTCCATGATGCTTGGGTTCAGTTCTTTTTGTCCAGGTCAAAAGTGGTTTTGTTTCTTTTAAACTGAGCACAAGTGATTAATCTACTATGAAACTACAAAGCATACTGAAAGACTTGCATTGATTTCACAGGGATCCAAATCAGACCCTGTTTGGCTACCAGGTAAAACATACCTCACTATTTACATGCTACCAGGCAAAACATACTTCACTATTAAATTAAATATTTAATTTACAAAATTAAAAATTACTAATCAGTAGAAAAGAATAAAAAGTTTCCTGTCCTGCCTTTAATACAGTCAGAGAATGTGTAAACAGAAGAGAAAAAGAAAGGTATTACCTCATTCGGAATGGAAAAAAGGCAAAATTAAACCAAGATGTCTCTACTAATTATCTGCTTCAAAAGGAGTGGGAATTATGTAGCCCTAGGAACTTTCCAAGGTATGAGCTCTAAAAAAAGAAGTAGTTCATTAGCCAGCCACATAAGCTGGAACCAGCAATCAGTTAGTGGAGACTCTATAAGCTTAAGGTTAATGATTGATTTTGTTGCTTCTTTTTATCACTTAATTGAATTAAAATTAAGCTGTTTGTAAGTAAACATCTCCTAAAAATTCTCATTTTGTGGCTTATATGGCTTCTAAATGCTCTATCAAAGCACAAAACACCCAACAACAGCAGGCAGCCAGAGACAGAGTAGCTCCACCTTTCCAACACTGTGCAACCTGCCTCAAAGCACAGGAAAGAAGGAAAAGTAACTCAGTAATTCTCTCCCATGCTTCACAGGCAGCTTTGGAGATTACAGACAGTACTGAACGTTAGTTTGGAGCTACCTGTTGGGTGATGGTGAGGATACTTCCCAATAGTCACAAGCACAATCCAAATGGCATGAAAATACTGCAGAGTGCTCATCTTCACCCAAGGGAGCAATAAGAAACTTCCCAAGGTACTACTCAAGACTAAAAGCATTCTTGCTTTTCCCAGTACTGCTGTTGTGATTAGAAATGGGAAACTTATTACAAAGCAATATCAATTATATAGAGCGATGCAGAGATTCAAGAACAACAGCTCTAAACAGTACAGGGAACAAGGGACATGCAAAAGGAAGTCACACTGCTAGCCCAGATTATAGTGTAATTTCTAGTCCCTTTTTCCCTTTCCATGTGAGAAGTGGTCTCCTCAGTTGCAGTTCTAAGCAGAATGAGCAAATTAAAAAAAATTAAGAATCTTATGTAGACAACATGTATTCAAATACTACCTCCTGGTCCTTAAATTCATTACTTTGTAATGGGGAAGAGTGAAATCAGACAGCTGGCCCAATTAGGACCACCAGCAGAGACTGCAAAGCAAAAAGGAAGAAAATCCTTTATCTGCTTTTTCCATTTCTGAAGCTACATTGGCCACCTTCCATCACATTAGTAACAGCAAAAAGTGATGTCATTTTTCACTGCCTCCGCCCTTCTTTCCCAGTCTTCAGGGAGGATGCTCTGCTACTGGGAATTCAGATCAGTTTTAGAAACCTGCCATCCCCAAGAACTAAACCCTGCAATTTTGTTTTCCTCTCTTTTGTGTCTGGAAGAAAACAAAGATTCAGATGCCCTCAGTATTTAAAGATGTCTTTCCCATTCAGTCTGTCAAAACTCCCAAGATCCAATCCTCCCTGACACAAATAACTTCCATAGGTCCAGAAGGAAGTTGATGCACATTTTCTGTCTGTTCCACGCTATCATTGCAACAGCTGCTGCTTTTCAGTGGGAAAAAAAATGTATTATGTATCTCTAAGTAAAATAGACAGGGAAATCCCAGAGCCCATCTTTAACAAGATATACTAGACACAGCAAATCATGCTCTCTGAAAGCAATATAAGCAGGTAAATATATGCAAACAACAGACTGATCATTTAATCCTCATTCCATACATCTGCTTTTACACTTTTTAGGGAAAAATCTAGAAAACATCTATGTGAGTCACGGTCTTGAATCCTTTCTAACTTCTTAAGACAGTATACTGGTTTTGAATCAGTTTTTATTCAGTTTTAGAGGATTCTAAAAGAAATCACTTGTGTGGTACCACTGTGCAATATGCAGACAATACAGCTGCACTTGGTCCAGGCATGAGCATAGCAAAATACTTCACAAACTCATTTAAAGCCTCTAATGCAAGTTCGTTCTTTGCAGCCACACCTAGGACAACCTATTTCTATCAGGGATGTATTCTGGAACAGGGTTTTACATGAAGACATCCATTTTTAGGTCCATCTGAAGCAGCTGGCTGTTCTGTTAAAATAAGAACATCCCATTCCTGCCTCAGGATGTGTGTCACCTACTGACAGCAAGAGTTGCTTCTATTTGCTTAATTAAATTAATCAAGAATTCCAGTTTGAGTTCCTTTTGTTTCAGACAGCTTTGCTTCAAGTCCAAATGGTGAATATCAGCCTCAAAACTAAAGGAGCATTTCAAAAATCTGGAATGGCACATACCAGGTTCCTTTTAAAACCCATGTGTCTGTGATGCTGTGATAACTGATGAAGAATTCCCTAACAGCACTACTTACAGTCCTTCTACCAACCTCTTCTGAAACAAACCAAATCAATAAAAACATATTCACTTCCTATGGATAATGAAGTACTTAATTCAAAAGGTGAATTAGAAAGAAATCAAAAGAACCAAAAATCTGTTGAAATATGTCTAAACCTGGACAAAGACCTCTATGTAGAGGAGACTGAGTATTACAGGAATAATAAAAATACCACTGCATTGTAAAAAGTCAGCTGCATGTCTTCATCGAAAAGTCTTCTGGAAGAAATTTACTATCAATTACACCTTTGCTCTATATACAAGCTTCATAAATGAAGTATAGGATTTTAAGAGATATTTTCTCTTTCTTTTGTCAAGTCTGGAGTCATTAAACAGAGATTAGCTGGATAAATAGAGGAAGTGATTTTTAAACTGTTTGCAAACTTAATGTGAAGAGCCCAGCCTTGCAAATTATCACGTCTAATCAGAGTTGCACGCTTCACTGCTCCAGTAATTGTACTAGTATTAGTCAAATTCTTGTTGTCTCCTCATTAGCCATGAAAAGGAGACTCAAGATGTACTTCATTAAAGTATCCTGAATATAAATTGTTAGTGTAAGGAGGAAGAAATGTATTACATACTGTACTGTATATAGAAAGAAAAAATATTAAGAACATAAAACATTGAATCATTCTGTTGTTACTTTGAATATATGACTTTAACAATCAACCCCTCTTTTCTCTTTTCATTTTTGCTATCTTGACCTCTTTTTATTTGCAGTGAGACTGCAGTACTTGAAAATATAATCTACTACCAGTGTCATAAAAAAAAAATTAAGAAAGGAATGTGCTGTATTATGTAGCCTTTCCTATTTCCATAGCCAGAAGAACACAGCTTAATCAAGAACTGTGTCTTTAGTAGAGATGTTTGGTAAATTCTTGACTAGTGGATAGGTGATCTAACTTGTGTTAAGTGTAGATCAAATCAAAAGGTTTGTTCCTTTGATCAGCAAAGCATTTAAGTACATGCTCATGCCCTTCGTTATTCAGCAATGCCCTTAAGTACGTGACTCTAAACCAAGAGAATTTAAAGACATGCCTAACATATGAAGCATGTGCTTAAGGGAATTGGGGTTTGAAAAATCCAGCTTGAATACGATTTCCAAACAGGTCTATTAGAAGGCTAAAAGTAAAAACATTTCCAAGAATTTCAGTAGGAGAGGCAGAGTAAATTTTCACATTTGTTTTTTCACAGCTATTTTTGTTGGTACAAATCCGAGTCTGAAATATTTGTATTACTTAACAACAGTTAAGGGAAGCCAGAAATGAACTAGGCAGGTCATCAAAATGCTACCAAGTTTTCTACTGCTCTACTTTATGACAGATTAAAAGGAACCAAAAAGCAAATAACATGCAATGTGCCCTTTCACCCCTTGAACTACAGCACTATATAGTCAGGAAATCAGATGTATAGAAACTAAAATCTAAGACTAATTTGGTCTAGTATTTTTATGGAAGACTAGGAATGAGGACAGTAAGCAATTCAACAGGGAACTTAGGTCCGTAATGTATTGCCCTGCACCTCTATGTACTGTAAGCAAGCAAACTGGATTTCTAGGCCTGTCATTTGCTCCCCATTCAGTTGTGTCTTCTCAGAACACCCAAATTCAGCTGTATCTAGAATTCAGCTGTATACTAGAATCTTCAGTTTCTTATTTACTATAATCTATATAGCATGCAGGAGCTCATCATGGAAAGGACTGCATCTTGCTTGGTCAAGGTATTCTGGACCAAAAAAAAAAAAATTAAATACTTCCTGGTGCCTCTTCAAAAATTATTAAAACACTTCAGCAACCTTTCATACAAAATTAATTAACATAAAAATCAGACTCCACAATGCAGCAGAGCCCTAAAGTGGTTTGTGGAATTTAATTAGGCTAACCTTCTTTTCTCTACATTGGCACCACTCTGTAAGAAGTGCAAATCATTATTAATTCCTTTGGTGTTTACTGTAATAACATTAATCATGATCAACTCTTTTGGTAGTAAAGTGTATGTAATATGTATTTCCATAATAATTTAGCATTAACTTGAAATTTATAAAATATACTATTTGTCACCCCACACCAAACACTTACAAAATTCCTCCTCACCATTAGTATTAGGATAATGAGATAATTCTGAAGGTTCCCTCAAACCCAAACTATTCTATGAGTAGTTTGGTAATACAGGATTTTGGAAAGAGTTGTGAAGAGGAGGCATGTCACTGCAGCAAACAGAAAATGAAAGCAAGGTCAAGTCCAGTCAGTGTGTTTGTTGGTATTGGATCTCAAAAAGTACGGTGATACAGAGGTTTCTTTGGTCTAGCACTAGTTGAAAAACTGGAAGTAAAAAAAAAATTACCAATTTATTAGGCTTTTCTAGAATTTGAAATAAATCCAGAACTTCTGTAAAGAAACACTTCACTGTCAGAAAACTTCACTTGCTCATCAACTGAATCATGTGTGAAAAGTATGGCACAAACCTTGGAGCTTTGGGGCTGGGGGGAAAGGAAGAGGAAGCTACAAAATACAAGTGCTTGTCAAGTGACATATCTTGTTGCTACAAACAGCAAAGTGATTAAGTTTAAGATGCTATCAGACACTGAATATACACAAACATCCTCAGTGAATGACACAAATAGAAAAACAGATGATTCATTTTTATCACTGAACAAAGCAAAATCGTTTTATTAAAAACTCACAAAGGATGCATTTGGAATCCTTTTATCTGTCTTAAGTATTTCTAACACGCCAATCACCGTATTACCGAAATCTATTAACAGAGTAGCTGGGTTTTACTAAATATGAAAGGAGAATTCAAGATGAAAACACCTTCTTATCCAGCTACAGGAAGCCCTTCTTGGTGCTGGGAAAGGCTTCTCACAACAGATCAGAGAAGCTCTCTGGGACAGAGTCCAGGCACAAGCAACATTTGCCCTCTGTTTGCAGGACCCAGAAGCCGATGAGGACACACTCACACAGCCTACAGCTCTGCATACATCCTGAAATTACGCACACTATGGTTTTTGGACTATGCTATAGCTGACATAAACTGTGTGCTGTAGTGAAGCAATAGCACATGTAAGCATATGCTGTGAGTGGGAATGAATTCAAGCATGTGTTTATATACTTGGCTAAATCAGAGTCCTCACCACTTGGGCAGATTTTCTGTGTATTTTATATCAGCATTACCTCAGCAGAGTTGCCTCTCCCTTAAACTGGTACAAGTGAAACACAAAAATTATGACCCATAAATTTAAGGTGTATTGACAGGTATTTCCTACTTTAAGTGGAAAATACCGAGCATGATTTTTATTCCATATAATTACTTTCCCATAATACTAGGTATTTGTGAAAAATGATTCTTTAAACAATTTCTTCTAGCCTTACATTTAAAAGTGCATTTTTCTTTTAAAAAATTATTAACTCACTTTATACAAAAGAAGACTGCTCTGGAAAAACTCAAGGATCTTTTGTCCCGTTTATTTCCTGGAATGATTTAATGATGGATAATATAGGCAAGAAGGATCAGATCTCCTAGTATGCATAGCTGCAGACCTTGCATCATAAATACCATCCTCTTTTATATTGCTTGTAATGTTAATTACAGGAGACCCTGTAAAGAAGGATCAGCCATGATCCTGTGGTTCAGCCTGCATTAAACTTCATATTTAAAATGTGCATTCAGGCATTTAGTTACATACAAAGAATTCAGTTTATTTCTCCCCAAATAATAACATTTATTTTTTTAATACAGTAAAAACTTTAATAATATATATTCATATGACTTACATTTAAGAAGTCTCCTCAGAACTGCTGTTTAAAGTTGGAACTTGATTGAATTCCATTCATGTTCAGTGTCAGTGATAATTCAGTGATAATTCACTGTGTGCTGGAAACAAAGGAAAAACAGTTTGAAAAAATTGCATTCTTCTCCTTGTGTATTTTATATTTAAATGTGTTTTAGTCATGCTGGAGAGCTCTTTCTCATTCTGCATTTCTCTGTGTGTTTCCCTCATCAGTACTGGAATTTAACCATCAGAATTGGAGAGGGACAGATTTCAATTAGTCTGACCCTCATTACAAGAGCTATCAGAGTTCTTTTGTGAACTGCCACAGCACAGCACTGGCCTAATTCCAGCACTGCTTCTAATGCTTTTTCTCTTCCTTGTTCTGCTCTTTTTCTTATCTTACTCTCCATTTTTTGACATGCTGTTTTCTGCATCACTTTCCCTTTTGCAATTTGCATCATATTGGTGGTATCTTCCCTCTATCCTCTTTCCTCCTTGATCCAGTATCTGGCCTTCAAAATTCAAACCACCCCCCCTTTTACTTTTCTCTTCATGTTTTCCCCTTGGATGAAGACCCTTCTACTCTTGCAATCAGCCTTTTAAAAAGCAACTCCAGCAAATTTCCTCTCTGCACAAACTGAGACTTTCCTTAAAGAAACCATTTTTGTTGCAACACAAAATATGTCCCTGCTAATACAACTTCACTCAACTCAAGGTCATAAAGCGTAGCTTATATGTTTTACCAGCCTAGTGATTTTAAGCGTTGATTCTCAACAGATGTGAGCCCAAATTAAAATTTCCAGCACATGCCAGAAATCACAGGTATCGCTACAAACAAATTTCTACTCAAATGCCTTCATGACAGTATCATTCCAGGAAAAGGGTATTTCTAGGTATTCTATCAAAGTCCCAGTCAAACCACATTTGAAGACTCAGACAATGCTTATGCACTCTGTAAAGTACTTTTCATCCCCAAGTGTTCCTTCTTTTTCATTATGAACTATTCCTATGTAGGTGCCTTTGAGCTGGATTTGTTGGACAAAAGTATTCCAAGAAAAAATTTTAGTCAAGTATACAGGGTTAAATTCTTAAAGAACAAATTATGTACAATCTCTGACATTTGTACAATAAACTGAAAGCTTGTGACTTGAAGGCTCAGTAGAGAAATACCATGTTCTTGCTTAAAAATTTTACAATTGTATAAGGTGGGAACAAAAGAAAACAGAAGTATTTAGGAATTTTTCTTTTTATAAAAGATGGAAGTGTTCTCAACAACTGGCTCTGACATAAAACATCCTTTTGTGCATGGAATTGCATGCAAAGAGAAAAGCTAAGTCAATTAATTACAGACAGAAATTGGGCCAGGTAACATTCATGCCACAGTCTCTTTACATAATACAGAACTCTTGTGAACATGAAAGAAACAGGAAGCTTCCCAAAATTATTATATCAAATTCTTGGCTGGAGTAAATGAGCACAGCTCTTTTGTGTATTGAAAGTGGAAGGAATTTATATGGCAAAACTGTTATTTCATCCTTGATTAATAACAAGAATCAAGTCTCAATGTAAGATATTATACTCCTGTCTAATTCTCCCCTGCAATTTAGAGCTCTGCCTTCAAAGCACAGGCTGGCCAGTCATTTTCCGCAGTTTCCACCTCTCATCCATGCTCAGAAGCTGCAAACTCTCCATCCAACACCTAAGTTATTGTATCTGGGGCCATTTATTTCACTAGAAAAGTGCACTTGAATGCCTCCTACATTAAACATTCACGCAAACTCCTTTCCTCCATTTCCCTATTGCACAGCAAAAGCTCTGTATTTTCTTTACTTGGGCATCAGTTACTCTTCTCTGAGATCAAAGGGGCACTTGCAAGGCTATGCATATATGTAACACACTGGCTTAGATCTACAGAGCAATGCAGAAGTCCTTCAGGAAACCATGACTTGCTGCTAATTGTGCACTAAAGATAGCTCCCACAGCAGGTCTGTGCCCCCCACCTGCACTGCTAGATGAGCTTGCCTGGGAAGCTGCAGTTTTACTACTGGCAAGGTGAATACTCCTGCCAGTACGCCTGCATGGTGTGATTTCATAAGCACAGATTGCTCCTTGCTCGTAACCAACCTGTGCATTTTCTTTTACAGAACTCTTTCATTGTCTGCCTAAACTTTTTTGAGTGTTACATATACTAATTCATTAGCAGCATTTTCAGGTAATCTCCAACTATTTATATATTCCCAGCTACCCCAAAAGGAAACTTGGCAGGTTGTTAGCTAAAAATTGCCTAGAAAAGGTAAATGGGTTGCTCTCACTGGCAGAGAGATGAGAGAGGAGAGATTAGTAGGGGTTTGTCCCAGTCTTGGTTCATATTTTAATAATAAACTAATTCAGATAGTGAACACACCAAGATTAGCAATGAAGTTGGAGCACAAAGTGAGTAACAAAGATTAATGTAAGTCAGTTTGATGCTGTCAATTCACATCTTTTAGAGAGCCATGATGGAACCAAGGGCTTAGAGCCACTTGCAGTTCACTCATCCAAAGCAAACATGAAACCTTCCTTGTGGATGGTGCAGAGGTCTCCTCCTGGTGACTCTTTTAGGTGCAGGTCACAAACTGAAGGACAAGCTTCACCTCTATTCTAGTGAAGCATCACCCACGTTTCCTGCAAAGTTCATGGCAACTCTACTCTGCCTCTATAATACGATGAAAAGAATAGTAGCCTCTTCCATCAGCAAAACCTTGTTAATAAAGCCTAGGGTTGATTCACTGAGTCTAGTATTGCCTTGCTGGAGAGAAGGCTGGCTATGCCCTTCCATTAGATTTGCCTGTTGCATCAAAGGACATTAAATCATGGTCTTATCTTTCTTAGGCTGCTTTTGAGAGTGAAGATAACAGTTGACTGCATTTTTCAAAATCATTTGATCAAGTGAATATTGCTACTCCCTGAGTAGATTCAATGAAATTGTCTTGATAGGAGAACATTTTGTTCAGTATTTTGGGCACATATGAGTTCACAGGATCTCAATACACTTTTGCAAACTAAGCCAAAGTTCAGATACAATCATACTTTTCACAATTAAAGAAAAATGTTCAGTTCCCAGACCATCATCTGTTCAGCAAGTCCCAGCTCCCTCCCTTGCTCCTATAGAAAATCTACACATTTACAACAGCAGGCATTTGAACAGGTGGTTTGGGGTTTTTTTTGTTTGTTTGTGCTTGGGTTTTTTTTAAGATAAAATGCTATCTTGTGCATTCAAATCACTTCTGTAGAAGAGCATATAAAACATATTTATAAAAATCTGTTAAGGATAACACACAACTAGTTTGCCATCAGTAATGAACCTGACAATAGGAAAAAAATCCATTTCTTGGATATATAGCAATAGATCGGACAGAAATTGCCAGAGGAGTTCTGACCAATACATCAACTGATGTAGTTTATAATGAAAATCACCATTTTTCCTTCTATCAAAGCTTCTATTCTTCTCCAAAATATTAGAGCTTAGCTTCCACCCAAAATTTCTTGCTTATTGATATTTGTTGACACTCTACCTACATCCACGGTTCATGCCTCTTGGAACATATTAAACTACAGCAGCACCATGTGTAATTAATTTCCAGTCTCAAAAGAAGGGAGCTACACAAACCAAGAAAAAGCACAAGAGCTTGCTAAGCAAAGCAAGGAACAACCTGAAATTGGTGCAAGTCAATGGCTTGGGAAAAAGTATGAAAAATGTTTAGAATTTTAACCCATAGTATAAAAAAACCAAACAAAAAAATAAACAAACCAAAGATTCAGAAAGAACTTTTCAAGAACCCCTGCTTACCTGAACTCTGAAGAAAGCTGTGAAGAGCTTGTTTACCCTTTTCATAGCTTTTATAACCTCTTGTGCCTGCTTAGCACAGGTGTCATGTGTTCCCTCTTCAGCACAGGTGTGAACACTTACACAAGGCTCAAAGAAGGAGCTTGTGTGAGGGAAGTTTTATTAGCTGCAAGAGATGCCTGGATTACTTTCCAGAGAGTCTTTCTTTACATTTAAGTAGTCTAAATGTATATCAGAAAACTTGACTCAGTAGGAAAGTTGTTCAAACTAGAACCCTAGCTCTGAACTCATGACACAAATGATTTGGAAGAAATGAAAAGAAACTTCATAGTAATCCCAAAATTACTGACAGATTGCTTCTAATTTTTTTTCCAGATGGGAACATGGAACTATTTCCTCCTAAAAGAACAGTTCTTGCTTTGCAGCCACTATTATGTGTTTGCGGGATAACAGCATTACTAATACAAATGTTGAGCTGGATGCTAGAGAAAAGGATTGAAGCAAATTTATCAGTGAAACTCACTACAGTTACTCAGTTTCTTTTAAGTTGCACCTTCCTAATCCCTTCTCGCTGCTACTGAGGATTTCACAGCCCCTTGGTCTGCTGATTCTTTTTCCTCTCTCCTATCCCCTCCCCTACCTGTCTTAGTGGTAGCTGTCACACAGCCCCATCTGCCATACTGCTCTTCCCTTCTGAAGCTGCACACTTCTCTCTCCACTCCGCAATGAGCCTGAGCAGCACTGTAGGAATAAACTCCAGTGTATAATAAATAAGACAGAGGGTGAAAAGACCTAATTTTTAAATCATTAGACCCTCAGCTTAATTCTTTTATATTGGGTATTTTTGAACAGGGAAGAGAGGACAAAGGAAGATGTTTCCTTCATTTTGTTGCAGGTTTTTTTTCTTCTAGTACAATGCTTCAGACAAGTTAATTCCCACAGTGAGATCAAAAAAAGAAAAAAAAAAAAAAAAAAAACCCTAAACCAACATAGCCAGCCTACTGTAAAATTATAGGAAGTGCCTTTCTTTTTAATCAGATAAATTATCACCAGTTGACTGATGAATCCACTCTGGGCAATATGACACAGTTTACAACCTTAAGGATTACAGTAGTCCAGATGCTATCATCTTAATTGGAAAAGCACAGTATTGCCAACTGTCCATGTTAGAAAATGGAAGGTTGCATTATTATTATTTTTCCTTTGCCTTCCCCCCCCACCTCCCAATTTCTTTTCCTCTAAATAGGCAAGAATGATTAGATCCTTTGTATGGCTTTCCGTATTGAAATCTTTTTATGAGCTTATACAGACAGCCTCTTTGAGACAACATAAGTCCCACTGCATGAGATATCAGCATTTCCATTCCCAACACTCTCATTTTCCTATCAAAAGGTGAAGATAGAGGAAACAAGTTCACCCTCAGAAACTGCCTGAATGTAAGCCTCCATGTCCATAAAACAGTAGTTCCATCATATGTGATAGGTCAGTTATCACAGAGAGACAAGGGAAGAGTGTTAACCAAGCAGCTATGGTAATCATCCCCAAGTCAGGAACTTCCTGGTCTGACTTCTCTTGCTCTCCTCTTAGCTGTGTGTCCAGAACAACAGCCCAGAACATTTCAAAACTTTTTATGCTGTTACCTCATACTACTTTGAAAAAACATAATTATCTATTTAAAGCACACTATCTATTTAAAGGGACTTTCAGAAGCATCTGACAAGGCACTGAGCTAAACTGGCAAGGCTTAAGCTAATGTTCTAGCTATTGTTCCTTTTTTTCTGTGCTTAGGTGGAACACTTCAATCACAGTGTCTCAATTTCCCATGTGCAAAGAACCCTCTTAGACTGTAGACCGTGTCTCATAAGGTTTGATCCTTTTTTGGGAAAGGTACAGTCACAATCCTTAATTACATTATGCAAAATAATTCCAGTTGCTTTTACGCATGCGAAGCAGCTGGCGAAAACCTTCCTTAGCCCTGTCTTTCCTCAAAGTACCCAGCAATATTCCCTTGTGACTTGGCCAGTTTGGCAAGGAACAGGGAAGAGGAAGAGGGGGTCTTGAGCCAATCTTTAGATGCAGGCAGTGATTAAGGGAGACTGTTCATATGCAGTTCAGATGTGGTTCTCTCCCGCACGATTGCTGAACAGAACAACACATTCTCACTGCTAGGCTGGGCTTATAGCTCTGCTTCAGGGGGCTGGCAGCTAGGACAAGCTTTGAGGATGGGAGCTTCAGAAGCATCCAAGGTAGCGAAAGACAAACCTCTTTGATGTCTTAGTGCCATTTCTGTTCCTAAATTCCCTAGATACTGTGAAAAATCCCTTCACTTTACATTTTTGACTGCTTTTAGAGTATGTGGAAGAAAGGTTGCTTCTAGTACATCTTCTGTGAAATCAGAATTATCTCACAGCATTTCCTAAAAGGAGATCTGTTAATTGCAACTGCCTAATTCCAGCCAATTGAATTGTACAGGTTTCTTTGTAGAGAAGCCAGTAAGACTAGGGACAAACAGCGAGATGGTCTGGGGATCAGGCGGCCTTTATGGGCTGGTGGGATATTTACTATTTCTGATAGGAAAAAAGGAGACAAAGCTCTCAGCGCTGGAGGAACTCTGGAGCTCTGCCTGCAGGGTAAAATGAGCTCAAAATATAGATGAAAATAATAGAAAAGGCACTAGACATCTTAAAATGATATATGAGTTATTAGAGGGTAGAAAAAGGCTCAGTTTAAACAGCATAAAATTACACAAATAACACAGCATGAAAAAAAAAAATTAGCAAATCCAAGATGTAACAGTCTCTGGGATTATCCCAGAAGTTATAACACCAGATTACTCATGCCTACTATAACCTTCATACCTGATTTTGTATTATGGTTGTTATAGTTTGCATGTAATATGACTCTGGATGTAAAATAAGTAACACAGTGACTTTTTAACCTTTCATATTCTCAGATCCTTACCTCAAAACCAGACACAGAGTAGAACTAAAGAAGAGGGAAAGATCATTTAGGGGATGGAATGATTTTCATACATGTAATGACTACAGCTCTTCACCTGGAAGAAAGATAGGTGACTGGCTGTATGATAGAGATACTTAGAACATGAGTTGAGTGAAGACAGTAGATAGAGAATCAATAATAATTGGTTTTTTTCCCAAAACAAGGACCACAGTGCATGAAATTAAATTAGCAGGTAGAAGGTTTAGAAGAAAAGATACTACTTTGCCACGCAACATAGTTGTGGAAGTCATAACAGGGCACTGTTATCATTTGTTCAACAAATGATAAACTTTTAGAAGAAGAATCCATAAAAGCTATTGAACAGGAAAGCAATACATTTAATCTCAGAAAGATTGAATTGCAAATTGCTGAAGGCTATTAGTATGTGGAGAGTATGGTTGTTCTGTTCTTTCGAACTTCTCTGGGTGCTATGGGTGATAACTGTGGGTGTCATGAGTGACAACTGTAAATACTATCTAACCCTGGCTAGTATCCTTTCTCAGCATGGTTCTTCTCAGGTCTCAGTTTCTGAGGTTTCAGCATTTCATTCATTTGACCACCCTAGAGTCAGGGGTGATAGGTCATATTTGTTGCTGATTAGAGGAAGCCTTTGGCACCAGCTCAGGGTCCTGCATTCAGCTGCAGTTCAGTGCTGTGGTCGCTTTCCCACTTGTCTGGTATCAGGTTGCTGAGCTGTATCTAGCTCATGAACCCTTGAGGGGTGATATGCCACAAATGGTATAGTAAATGCCCTGAGACACCCATGTAGCACCAGAGAAACACAAGACATGAAAATGAAGCATGAAACTGAAACAGAGACTCCGAGATTTGACAGAAATGCAGTCCCTGTGCAGAAGTTAGGTTTGGGTCAGAAGTATGAGCCATGCAGCTGCAGACCCAAGTATAGAAAACATTTTTTAAAATTAATAAAAAAGATGAATACAATAGGTGATTGTTCTATTCACATTTGTATTGAAATACTTAGAAGTGAATAAACTCAGTTAGTCCTTAATATTTCCATATATGTAGAAATGTAGCTAGTGTTATTTAAGCTTTCACTGTTCTTTCCCATTTAATTCTCCACACCCCTCCAATACGTGTCCAAAAGAAATATTGTGTTTTCTAATTAACCTTTTACTTAATCACTGAAAATATATTATAAAAATTCACCCCTGTTGGCACTACAGAATTGGATAAAAAAGTCACGGGGTGACAATGCTGAAAACAAGGCGTCGGTGTGAATTGGAATGGGGGACAAATGGGAGAAAGATGAACTCAACATAATCAGTTCAGTGGGATTGTTTGGCTAGGAGGTACAGTCAAATCAACTGCCTATCCTACAGCCAAACAATTTTCCCTTTTTTTGCTGTACTGTATTGCCAAGTAAATCATACTACAGCATGTTGCTTCTCTTCACAAGATGTCTGACATCTGTGGATACATTAAAGATGCCAGCTTGGTTTTTCTGAGAATATGAAAAGCCACAATAAATCCAACACTTCATGCCTTTGCTTGATGAATGCTGCACAACTACATAGACTTCTTCCCTTTATTATAAAATACCATAAGTGAAACTAGGGGGGGAGAAAGAAAAAAAAAAGAGCAGAGCCTCCTTGTGCAGATATAAAATAAAACCTAAACTTTAATTTGAGATAGGTAGATGATTATGAAGGCCAATCAGAGGTCACATATTTGTTTTGTCATGAGTTGGAATGGGAAATATTCTAATTAAAACTTGTAGAAGAAAGCCTTTTACAAGTTTTCAAAGTTCAGCAGGTTTGGGATCCTAGAAAGTACTTAATAATGAAAACATTCTATGGAGAATTTTAAGTCAAGGAAGAAGAAACATGCCATTTCTTAATTAGTCTGTAGCCTGTTTTCCCATTGGGCAACTCTGCCTCTCGAAGCACTTTAAGTAAAGTGATCTGCAAGCAGCTATTTCTGCTACAGACACGTCTTTGCATATTCACTGGACGTGTCTTTGATTTGGCATTTCAAAACCAGTCAGATTCAAGAGACAAGGAGGAAGAAGTCACCCCTCACCATTAAACCATAAGAATACCCAGCAGATATTTTCATTTTACTACAGCCAGTAAACACAACCAGTAGGCTTTGACGCATCTACACTGTTTTGTTAAGACCTTATCCAGTTACTGAGAGATGAATATAAGCTCTTACTATTGATTTCAAAGTGGACCTGTACAAACCTCTTTGCCTGGAGAAACAAACCTAAGAAGAGAAAACACAGATTCCAGCTATTTATCTTCAAAGAAAAAATGAGAGATATGCAAACTCTGAAAAAAAATTGGGAAAATAGAAACTGAAAAAACCAAGACAGAAAAAAGGTACATTTAGGGAATGGGAAAGACATTGTCTGGAAAGAAAAATGAAAAGTAAATGTCTTCAGTGTTATTTTTCTGAAGCATCTCCATTTCCCAACTTTACAACCATCTAAATAAGTTACCACATTATTATTTATATTTTCTGTTTTCTTGTGCAGTCTCTTCCACCCATCATCCCTGGATCAGAATTGACTGCAAAAGGCAACGTAAACAGGTCTGGCTTTGTTAAGGCTTACTAAGACCAATCCAAATGAAAACTCAGCCACTTTTCATAATCAAAGTAATATCTCTGACTAAATCCTCATGATCTCAGCATCATTTATCTTTGAGCCTTTTATTTCACCATTTCTTTTTTCTCATTGTCTTTTTTTTTTCTTATACATTCTTATTTTCCCTTGCTTTTCTTTCTTCATGATCACTGTGCAAATATAAAGTAAAAATGGCAAAAACATAATCTGGAACAATCATTATTAAAAAGCACTTGTGAGCTATTAACTAATTCACTGGAAATGGGACCAAAAGCACAAACCCATAGCAGACACTAAGAAACAACAGGAGATCTGTTGCCGCTGTGATAGTTCTCCTTTAGTGATGGCAGTCCAGTCAGGATTTTTCCATCTGACAGCTGTGTTCAGAAGATCATGGAATCATAGAATCAGAGAGCAGTTTGAGTTGGAAGGGACCTTTCAGATCTTCTAGTTCCATTCCCCCACCATGGGCAGGGACACCTTTCACTAGATCAGGTTGCTCAAAGCCCCATCCTACCTGGCCTGGAACAGTTCAAGGGATAGGACATCCACAGCTTCTCTGGGCACCACCCTCCCAGTAAAGAATTTCTTCCTAATACCTAATTTAAGCATCCTCTCTTTCAGGTTGAAGCCATTACCCTTTGTCCTTTCCCTTTGTCAAAAGACCCTGTCCAGCTTTTCTGTAGACTCCCTTCAGGTACTGGAAAGTGTTAGAAGGTCTCCCAAAGCCTTCTCTTCTCCAGGCTGAACAACTCCAACTGTCTCAGCCTGTGTCTATAGGAGAGGATAAATAAAATGTTTAGCATATAAAGAGCTAAGAACTTAGAGCCTTTTAACTTTTGTTATACCTAACACCAGGCCTCCAGCTGCTGTATGTTGGCTGCCTTAGTGAACTCCATACAGTGTTCAGGAGATGCATGGAGGGAGCAATCTGTGGTGTATGGAGACATGAAGCCTTATTTCTTCTACAAGAAATGGAAATGATGACATATATTCTTCAATGCCATCTGCTGGCACTTTATTTAATAGTGAATTTTTCACAAATACCTAAATTTAACATTCCTATACAAACAACTGTTTGAAGTTTCATATTGTTTAGCTTTCAATGGCTGGACATAGCAAAACATGAATCTGGATTGCTCATGACCACTGCTCCAATTCCCCCTGTTACCTTATGAGCTATCAGAGGGATGTCAAGGATATTTTTCAGTGGCAGGAACGACTGAACTATTTAAAGGGCTATTGCATCTCAGGTGATCTAACAGTTTCCATTTTATTCACAAAATTTTACTTCTACTAACCATTTCATACACTAACGGTACAATAATATTACTTTTTTGACTGGTGAGGAAGGTGTCTGAGATACTCAAATTTTCAGGGGATTTCCTGAATCTATATACAGATATATAATCTATGTATAAAAATAATGAGAGTACTAATAATTACAGTTAATGTGCTTTCAGTCAATGTTTCACACACAGCCACTAACTAGAGCTTTTCCTTGCTCTTTCCTGAGCCTGTAAGCACAATGCACCCAGCAAACACTGTGACGTTACAAAGCAGAGATATATTTGTAACAGGACCAACAGCTGAAAAATCAGAAGACTTGTAAGAAGCTTAATGTGCAAAAGAGCTTGATGCTAGGGGTGAAAGTGAGGGCACTGGGACAACTAGTGCTTCTGATCTCCGCCTAGTCTCCTTTTAACATAATGACAAATGATCCTCAATGATTTCTACATTATGGATTCCTGATTACACTTAAATTATTTTGAAAGCTTAGATTTATGTTAAATTTACACTCTCTCATGGATTCTAGAATAAGGCTGTCCAGTGCTGTCACACAATGTAAATGAGCTTTGGTAGTATTCTGGGTTAGTCTTGAATGTTCCATATTCTTTAAGAAATTTATCAAACAGTTATCCAGTTAAGATTGTTTTCATACTTCTTCCATTTGAGAGGAGCAGCAAGGAGATTCCTTAATTTTATTGGCACTTATTGTATTCACCCTTTTGTGTATTATTTTAATTAATCCAGGACAGACATAATTCAGAAGACCTTCAAAGTAATTGGACTATAAATCAACGCAAATTATTAACCTATTAATATTTTAAATTTTACTGAAACACTTCAAACGCCATATATCAAATTCTGCATTCACTCACCATTCCAGCAGAGTTAATCCAGGAGGAAGACGTGGCCCCACATCACAAGGGACAAAACCAGACTGAAATTGCTTGAATAGCACAAGAAGATTGAAATAGTTTGTGACATGTAGTATGTCATTCCCCATTGTCTTGCACCTTTTGTACTCATTTATTTCAATACATTTATACCAATGTCTGCAAATGGCAGCCACATACATGATTGTATTCCCATAAAACCCTATGACACAAAACCCTGTTTTTACAGATGCTGCACAAAGAAATGGACTACAATTTATATTCTGTTTTTCATCTACGAAAGACTAATTTGACGTTCAGATTTAACAATATTCATATCCTTTTAAATGATGTGGAAGCTGGTCCTTTTAAATAAGAGTGCCTCTTACCCATATTAATACAAAAAAATTTCTTGCATTTTAAAAATTCTATTTGGCCTTTCTCTGCAATGACTTCCTTAATTTTGTGAAGATGCATTGATTCTTTAATTTCAGGGCTGCACTCAGTATGAAACTAATGCATAAATCTTTTCAGGAAAAAGGCAGGTTAAGAAGCTGTAAATGTTTTGTAAGACTGTAGAGGCAATCATTTAGATCTGGAACAAACAAAAGAAAAAATAGAAAAAATGTGAAGATAAAGTCAAATTCTTGTTTGTCAGCCTCCCAATGACCTCATCCTTACTACATTTTACAAGCTCAAATCCTCCAGTTAAAATAAAAAAAACACAAGCCCCTTGTATTTTATAAATGCATTGAACATATTTTCTGTGCTCTCACCAGTGAGACCTGCAGAAGCTCAGTTAGTGAGTTTCAAAAGAAAGAGCACAGACCTTTGTTTGGAAAGACTGAAATTTGCACACATAGATTTGTACCATGAAGAAAACCGTCAGGCTTTGGTACAGTACTCCATGGTACAACTCAAGATGGACCTTAGTCAAGCTGATGAGTAGCTATTAAAAAATGAGGAACAACTCTTGATCTGGCTATCTAACAAGCTCAAAAATAAAATCAATCAAAGTTGAAGCTATTGGAAGATGAACTCCTATTCAAGTAACCTCTGATTAAGAACCTCTTTGCAACTATTTTCAGGCATGAAGCTTTCAAGAGGGAGTAGAAAAGGTTGTATCCTGCCCTAAAGATAACAACAGAAAACAAACCGGAGCTGAGGAGTCTCCCAACAGAACCACTAAGGGAAAGTACCACATGCGGCCGCTGATAAAAACAGTGTATGTTCTGGCACAGTACTGTATCATCAACAATTTGGCACAACTTTAGTTTGTTCTGTCAAACACTCCTTGTGAGGGCAAGCAAATTGTTTCACTAGAATTTAAAGTAGATAAAATAAAGGGTGAAAAGAAGAAAAATACAGTGTTCCTTATGACTAAAGTGATAAACTGATATACTCTAAAATCATAGAGACTGAAATCTGCCCTTGGTCTAAATCCATAGGATTTAAATCAAGGATGAATTCAGGGTGAACATGGCTACTTAGCTTTAAATTAGAATAAAGATTCTTAAAAATAGAATGCACAACAACTTCATTTTCTTTCATGAAGCTACAGAGATTTGCATGTACCTATCATTTATTCCCTTGTTTTGATTAGAAACTATTTAACCTTTTTTGTGTTAACTCCAAACTCATTTAGGCTTTGCAATTCAGGAGAACAGCTAAAATGTGTGCATCGATTTTTATGTAAAGATGAAAAAATTAAAAAAGTAGGAGAGAAAAAACAGGGAAAGCATCTGTTAAAATTAATCCAGTAAAGGTGTGAAATGTAGGCTGAGGCATTAGGATAGGAGAAAGCTTTTCTTCTGGGTCAAGCTTCACCTTCCCAAGAGCCCAAGTCCCTCATAAATGCATTTTTTTTTTCTCTCCTGTCAGTACAGTTGCACTGAAAATTTAATGTTCATGAAATGAACAGCTGGAAGTAATGGCAGCTAGAGTCACTAACTTAAAAAAGCTGCTGTGAAATGGGTAGCATCTTTCACAAAAACACTCTTGATACTCTGGTTCTGATCCAAATTGTCAATATTTTTATCAGGCTAGTAAAGCATTTTGAACTCTCTCGTTTCCTGTTGTAAAACCAAAGAAACATGAAATTACAAGCAAATGGGGAAAAAAACAAAAGACTTTTCCTTTGTGAGAACTAAAAAAAAAAAATAAATTGCTCAGAAGCAAAGATAAAAAGGACTCCAGTGATTAGGTTACCAGCTACCAGTCAGAGAATTCCTTGAACTAAATGACAAGGAATACCCTGCCGAGATATATTATTCTGTTGTAGAACAGTGGTACCACATACCATGGTGAAAAGCACTTCTGCTCTGCAGTCAGGAAAGTGACAGGGACTACTTGCAAAAGTGCCCACTATGTGGATGAAGGCCTTTCCCACTAATGTCAGTCAAAAATTCCAGTAGGATTAAATTTTTGAGCCGCCTAAAATGGAAAGTGTTATACTGGACTATAAAACAGAAGGAAAAAGAAAAAAAAAAAAGGAATTCAAGCCTGAGGTAGGTCACTCAGAGAACAACGGTATTGAGGGCCCTAAGATTACTAATTGGATTTCAAAAGCTCATTCTATCAACAAAAAAAGTGACAAAAGTTAGCACAGGTGGGTTAGAAGTAATACTTTATATTGTGATATTGCAATCAGAATTACTATCCTAGAATGAACCTGCATCTCTACAGCATCACAGAATTGCAATAGGAAAACAATTTTCATTGTTTTCAAATTACTGAAAATATTGTTTGGGTTCATGAATATTAGGGGAAGAAAACCTGCCAACAGTAGGATTTACTGGCCTGTAAGACAATCCCTCAACAGAAGTGAATGAATCCATTATAATTTATTAATTTAGGAAGGATAGGACAAAGTGCTGGAATATGTCCTGTAGTGAACAATATTGCATTGCCAGATGAGTTGCACAAGATGAACTAATATGTCTTTTGCACAAACCTATGATTTAGGCAGATGCTCATAATTAAAAATATTTTATCTGAGCATGACTGATTACTAAGTAGAGCTGCAAGTCTTTGGGAAAAATCTATCTCATGAACAGTCCCATTTTTAAAAAGAAAAGTAGAGCCCAGTGAGTGGACCACATCAAAAAGTCAAATGAAAGTCACTGGAGACATTTGAGGTCAAGAAAAAAAGAAAAAAAAAAATCAGAACAATTAGTTGTTAGGAGATACACTTTTTCCTTTTCTTGAAAATGCTTCAAGTTTTTCTCCAGTGTCCACTTTAAAGGAAGGCTTTGGGATCCCTTCTTCTTCCTGGGTTGTCTGTTTGATGTTACACTTGAAAATTAGCTGGAAATTTTTCTCCAGATCAGACAAAAGCTCTACTTCATGAACTGTGGGGCAGGTTTAGTACAAATATACAGAACTGTATATAAGTTGAAACGTAGTGGCTACCTCAGTGTCTATATATATCACAAAGTCCTCTTGTTGACGTATGAATCTCTCTCATACATTATATATAGGATCCTTTAGGAAGAGTGGGCACTGCAATTTGTGTCACAGGTATTACCCAAGCTGTTACGACATGTCTACTGCATTGACACAAAGTTTCTAGCAGAAATCTATACAATTGCTCTAAAAACACAGCTTGGATGTTACATGCAACCTTTTCTGAATGTAGCATTTCACGGGCCAAAATGTTTTTCGATTCTGTTGTTAAATCTGAAACACGAAGTTAGTTTGCTCAAAGCAGATGTTTTCAGTCAGGCACACACACTTCTAGCCCCTACCCAGCAGAGCCTGGATTCATTACTTTTCAAGCCATTTTGACCTCTCAACTCCATTTCTGTGAGCAGACAGCACAGTGTTTGGGTGAAGTTACGTATTTGAAGCAAAGGCCAGAATTTCCTTTAAATTG
The DNA here is from genome assembly GCA_013396755.1 of Sclerurus mexicanus. Taxonomy (NCBI): domain Eukaryota; kingdom Metazoa; phylum Chordata; class Aves; order Passeriformes; family Furnariidae; genus Sclerurus; species Sclerurus mexicanus. Next base: position 400,383 of record VWZF01005181.1, on the reverse strand, counting down.
ATTTGTCTTTACAATTTTGTGTTGTTTAATTACATGGGGCTACTTTCAGAGATTACCTGCAGATACATTTTCCACACAGCAAACATATATAGAGAGAAATTGCAGCAGGCATAGTGTTGTGGTTAACACCAGCTGGCAACTCAGCTCCACACAGTTGCTCACTCACTCCACCCCGGTGGGAGGGAGAGAATCAGAAGGGAAACAGTGAGAAAATTTGTGCACTGAAATAAAGACAGTTTAATAGAGGAAGCAGAAGCTGCGCATGCAAGCAAAGCAGAACAAGGAATTAATTTACCACTTCCCATGGGCAGGCAGGTGTTCAGGCATACCCAGGAGAGCAGGGCTCCATCACGCATAAGAGTGACTTGAGAAGACAAATGTCATCACTCTGAACCTTCCCCCTTCCTCCTTCTCCCCACAGCTTTATATGTTGAGCATGACGCCATATGGTACAGAATATCCCTTGGGCTAGTTGGGGTCAGCTGACCTGGCTGTGTCCTCTCCCAACCCTTTGTGCACCCCCAGCCTCTTCACTGGTGGGATGGAGTGAGAAAAAGAAAAGGCCTTGACTCTGTTCAATGCTGCTCAGCAGTAAGGAAAACTTCCCTGAATTATCAATACAGCTTCAAGAACAAGTCCAAAACAAAGCCCTTACTAGCTACTGTGAAGAAAATTAGCTCTACCCCAGGCCAAACCAGCACACATAACCATATCACGACATGCTGCAGTAAAGTGGCTAGTAGCTGGTGTGTGCAGGTGCAAGTGCTGTCCTGGCATCTCACAGACACAGGCAAAGGTGACAGGTGTTTCTGAACCAGCCAATCCTACTAACTGGGCTAAACTGAGGGGGAAAGACTGTGGTTTTTGGAGGGAGGTTCAGCAAGACAAGTATAGAATTCTTCGAGCAGCTGAGAGAGATATCTCTAGAAATAATTTGATGGAATTGATAAAGGGGGAATGTCAGTCTGATATTGTGATGCTCTCATCAGTGTCACCACGACTGGTGAGACTTGTTTGACTCTGTAATAATCATCTGGGAAAATAGATGAAGTTTTCTCACAAAAAAATGGATAAGTGTATGCTTTCTGAAAGTGTTCTGTACCACCAGGTGGATAGGACAAACCAGCTCTTTTCTAGGTCTGGGGCCAGCTGCTTATCAGCATCTCTTCTCTGAAATTAGAAGAGCAATCCTACATTACATCTGACAACTTGACATTGAATTTCTGTGAGGCTTAATGTCTACCTGCAAAGCACCTCCACTGAAGTCTCATAGGGATTTTTACTCTGCAATAGTGTGACATGAAAATTTCCAAACTGGTAATAGAAAACTCAAACACACTCTGAGAATAAGTGATTATTTCTTACTGAAATATCTCCATGACAGTGCAAGAGACCTGATGCCTGGACAACTCCATGGAGTTGTGGAAGGCAGAACACAGTTTAGTCCTTTATGGGGAAGGATGTTTAAAATAATGTTGAAACATTATTTTTCTTAAATGCAAAGCAGATTTAAAAAAAGTTGTTTCCCATTTCAAAGTATTTTACCTGTGAACTGAATTCTTTTCCCTTTAAGAGAATAGACAGCTCCTTGCAAAAGGAGTTGATATTAGGATACCCATTACAGGCAGTTACAATCTACAGCAAAGACAGTTCTGGAGCCTCCATAAAAATCTTCTGCCATTTTTCCACTGGTCATAGATCACATTTTCCAGGCTCAGACATCAGAAGCCAGATAAGTGAGCAATCCTTAAAGAGTTTGCCTTCATCTTTTGCAACCTGCAGGGAAAGGACTTCTCTGAGATCCAAAAGCTCACTGATGGTAAGCGGTTCAGGTGAGACTATTTTCTCCAGCAGATTTATCCTCAGTGAAGTTAAACCCACTGCACTGAGTACTCAGTTGCTGTTTGAAGAGGATGGGAAGAAAGAAAAAGGAATAAACTCCAATCTTTCTCCAACTCAATCCAAATGCCTTTCTGTAGACCTTGGAAAACTGATTGCACTTTCAGTAAAAAGGGCTTATCTAGGGGGGGGCTACCTTTTGCTCACAAAGTATTCTGGCCAAGGAATTGTGTACAAAATGCACCCTGGGAGGATTAAATCCAAGTGGGAGGCTCATTTCTCTCTGTCACTTGGTTTGCTCCAGTGTAGGAGGGAGTAGTGTGTTATCAGCACGGGCAGGATCCACCATCTTAAAACTTTGCTTCATCTGGACTGCGAGAAGTGAGAAATGAGGCTGGAATGCTCACCATTTCCCTGCTTAGGCACACACTTGACAGCTCAGTTAAGAGTTTCATCCATGGCATTTTATCAAAGCTTCCACGTTCCCCACAACTCCAAACACACACACACAAACACCCAGAGAGTTTAGGAAATAACAGCAATGTGCTGACAAATGTTCCTTGTGAAGTGTGCTGTCATAGCAGCAAAGGCCTTCCTAAATACACACAAATGTTTTTCATTAGTGAGATCTAACTGATGATGTTTATTTATAGGAGGCAAAATTGACATTTAAGATAGCCAAAGTAAAAAGATGAGCTCATGGTCAGACTATGTGATATCTCAGAAAGTAAATAGGATCATCTCCTATTTGGGAATAACAATATATTTATGTATTTGTGTAAATTGTTTTTGCATCACTATGTTTCCACTTGACTACGGAAGAAAGGAGACAGACATCAGACTTTGAACTGTACTTTTCTAACAGCAGGACTTGTGGAATAAGACACGTTTATTTTACTTGCCACTCATTTTTCACCTCATCTAGAAATATTCCTAAAAATAGTACTTGGACTGTAGATTAAAGATTTTCCTACCAGAAGAGTTGTATGAATCTTGTCTTTCGTCCAGCACTGAGCTCTGTAGAGCAGCTGTCAGTCAGGAACTGTGCATGGCACACCTGCATAGAAGAGGGGAACACCTTAATCAGAGCCACAGGAAGCCTTTTCACCCTGCTGCATATCCGAGAGGCAGGTTGGGGAGCTGGGACAATGTCCTAACTGAAGGACCAAATGTATGAATTTCAAACGCTTTTTTGCCTGAAGATCTTGCCTTCAGGCAGATCTTAAGGGACAGCTTGGGATAGAATTAAATGTCTCTTCCATAAATTCAGACAAAATAAGAAGAATTTAAGGCAAGACTGATCCTCGCAGGATACAGGACACTTGACTGGCTGGACAGTGGCTCTAGGGCTGTGTGGTTATTCCTTTTCAATGTATGTCCTGACAGGTATTAAAATGTATGCCCTCTCACAGCTAGGGAAGACAACCTCTTGATTTTTGTTTCTTTGTAAACAGACCAAATAAAATTTTTTGTCATTCATTAACTCTCTAATATTTTCATAATTTAATCTCTTCCACTTCCAATTATGAAAGCCTTTGAGATTTGACTTATTAGTCAGGCATGGGGGTGCTTCGTTTAAGGGATTTTTGCAATGGTTTAATTAGCAATCAGAGGCTTAGCTGCTTTGCTCAGAGACACTGTCAGAAGAAATAGCGATCCTTTGATATTAAGTTTGGAGAAGCAGATTTCTACTGATGCTTGATGAACTGGGAGAGTTCTGATTTTTTTTTCTTTATTCTCAACATGAGTTTCATAAATATCTCAATTTTCTAGTTATCCTCCAGACAGGTATTCCTTCTCCCTAATCTTGGATAACTAGAACTTGAAATTTTCCTCACCTAAACAACAGAATTCATAAATTCTTGAGGCCAGAGATGCCCATTTGATCATGTAATACAATGCTGTAGGAGACATTCACAGTCAGGTCTGCATATAAAAAATATGTTGCAAACTTACATCACAATAATCAGAGACATATTTTATAGCCTCATGGCACCTCATGGCTGCTTAGATGCTTGTGATGAACTGCACATGCCACTTACCTCCCTATGCATTTTTCTCTCTAGATTGTGAGACATATGTACCTGATACACTTTAAAGCACCTTTTCCTCAGTTGTAAAAAACAATTTCCATTATGTAAAAATCTTTATATTTCAAATCCTTAATTTCAACATGTAAAGCCCTTCCCCTGTGGGATAATAGGCATCAAAGTTCACAGTACATCCACAGACTGGACGAAGTCACTTTAATGCATGTAGTGCTATTGCGGAAAAGCTGGCAGTATAGCTATCAGTTGAATACTGTAGTTTTTAATACAGGCCACATGCATATTTTGAATTCTAAACAAGGTTGTATATACTATGAAAATGTAATTCATTAAGCTAGTCAATGAATGCTTAGATACTGCTGAAAAAGAACTGCTAACTTACTTCCTGCAGTAATGTTGACATTCAGAATAATCTTCTTTAGTAGACTTTTTAGTGCAAAGGAATAATATGGAAGGCTGTTAAGAAATATTTTAAGAAAATTCCAGAAAGCTCTTACTAAGAAGTTTTGAATTACCTCATTGCAATATTTAGTTTCTGTATTTTTATCAGAAATATAATTGACTTTTTATTATGGAAAACTTTCTTTTAGAGAATCCTTATTTGCCACTGGGAAAACTGCTTAAAATATTTTAAACTGTGATATTTCTGACTGTTTAAAATTTAGATGTGGTACAGATGCTAAGTATCATATATAGCGCAGATAAAAATGCATAATCCACATTATATAGCTTTAAGGCCTTTTTTCTGTGTACTAGTAAAGCTGTTCAAAACTGCTTTACTTCACTGGAAGTGAAGCCTCTGGGATAGCACGGGAGTCTGTGCTTAACTGGCCCAGAGGGAATTGTCCCTAGGATTTCAGATGGAGTTAAGATAGCTTAAGGCCATTACAGGTCACTTTTCTAGACAGGCCAGGATGCTTTCAGTGTCACAAATATCATGTGGTAACAGGTAATGAATTAACCCTTCCCTTGGTTGTTTTGGCCAGATGGCTGAAGAAGGGATGACAAGGGAAAATGAGGTGCTGCACTGGCGTTCTTCTTTACATTTTGTAGCTAGGGAGGAGACACTATGTCAGTTATTTTCCTAAGGACAACTTGCTGAAGAGAGGGGTAAATTAAGTGAGAAATACCTAAAAGGTGGCCAGATATTCAGCTGCAGGACATCAGCATGCTCCCACCGAAATCTGAATTACACTGCACGATACTAGCTAAGCATCTGCATTCTTTCGGTCTGGTCAGTTTAAGGAAGCTAGATTGATGGATTTAAAGCACATTATCAGAGCAAGAGTAGAAGACAGTGGCAGTGATTGAAACCACAATGACCCACATTTCGCCTTTTAGCCAGTGAGCTAAGTCACAACATTTAAGAACCCTTGGTCTATAAAACAGAAAAAAAGTTTTAAGGCAACACCATAGAATTCCACAGGAGAGACCCCGTCAGACCTAGGAGAAATACAAGTAACTTAGAAGGCATGATTATATACATTACTGCAATTGAGTCTTTGGGCTCCCTGCTAGGAATGCTTGAAAGAGTGGCAGTGATGGTCAGTTGCTGATTTATATACTAGAAGAATGCTGTCAGGAACAAAAAAAAGGTATATTCTGCCCATTGTATAAGGCCTCAGCATTGCACCAAGGTACTTTTAATACAAATTATGCTGACAGGATTGCGGGAGAAGTTAATATCAAGAGTTCTTCTAAAGTAGGCAAAGTAATATCTGGGCATCAGAGCTAGATTATCTGAGCTACTGTGTGTGCATGTGTGAATGTGCATGTGTGTGACTAAAATGACCAGTTTCCCTTACAGAATGCACCACTGGGGATAGAATCATACAGGGAATGGCTTATGGTCTGTGTGTCTGCTGGTAAAAATCAATGACTTGCCTTATTGAAAGGTGCCCTCAGGGGCAAAAAGCAGTGAATAGCTTATTAGTTTGTGTGTGCATGCTGGCAGATGATAAAGCAGCATTGAAATCAGTCATAGACCATAATAAAGTACCCATCCCCATCTTAAAGCCAGTGTGTACTTCTGTCTCAGGGGAGTATGCCTCCATTAACCCAAACTGTGAAGTAACTCATCTCTAACCACAGAACAAATACACACTAGAGGAGGAACCAATAATGATTTCTTATGGCTACCGATGCAAAAAGTATAGCGGATAAATTACTGATGTGTAGGGCAAAATTCTTTCTGGTGTAATATTCCATAATTCTATTATATTGCTGTTTGGAATGGTGTGGATAGAGTTCCACTGAGTAACTGGCCTGATACCAGAAATATTTTACTAATTTCCAAAATAAAACAGGAAAACAGAGAAAGATGCAACAAAGAAATGATGCAAGAAACAGAAGGTTCTGACCCTTGTATCCTGCCAGTTAATGGTCTTTTGGAGTATATTCAAGTCATCCTTTCAGATACATAAAACCCACATACCTTGTCACTGAAGTATTTATTGACCTTAAGCTATTGTCATGCTAGGCATTATGTGCATTTGTTGACATACATCCAATTAATGCCAATAATGCCTTCAGCAAATGTAACAGTCATTTAATGTGAAGCTTTCCTGTAGGAACACTATGATAGATCTGGGCTAAGGAATAGAGGTGATGAATTCTCTTGGTTGCAAGGTGAAAGTACCAACTTCACTAAGTATTTTCATACTTGAATTATTTCCTAAGAGATGCTGATGGCATCTGAGCTTGCATCCATGGATGTCCAAAACTAGTACAAAGTTTGCCTTTTTAAAAGGACTTAACACTTCAAATATGCCTTGAAATGTGTCATAGTGATGTCCAAATGGGGCAGAATTCCCTTAGCTGCAGTAACTGCTGTGTAGCATCTATTAAATAGATGGATACATACATGTATGCTCACACATAGATCTGCTAACACAGGGAGAGCTGTGGCACTCCCTGAAGGACATGCCTCTAGAAACCACAGGCAGAAATCCTGTCATCATATCTTTATGTAGAAAGGTGCTAATGGCTTCCATAATGGAGCTTCTAATAGAATGCTATAGAAAAAGGCTTAAGCACATAGTACAGCAGCTGCATTCAGAAAGTCAGTAAGACTCTCACACCACTTAAACACATGTTCTTGGCTTAGAAATTTCTGAACTTCCCACTGCAGTAGCTGCTGAAGGAAGAGTAATCTGGCTTATTTTTGCAACACTGCTTGTCCCAAAGGAGCATTGCAGCAGGGAGTTTCCCAGGTGTAAATTCAAGAGAAGCAAGAGGGAAAGTCTGACTAAGCAGCTGGATTTGACTGAGGTTTGTGCTCTGGAAAGAAGTGGTCCAAGTATTGATGGGTAGGATAGAGACATTCAAGTTGAGAAGTCTACATCTAGAAGTTGTCCTCTCTTCTTAAGGAAATAGTCCTTATCAGGTACAAAACATATGTTCTTACATTTAGAGTAATTCTTTACTCTTCATCACAGTGTAAAAGACTATTCCTTTTCTACAGTGGCAGATGTACAGGGCTTCACTGACTGCAGAAAAATTAAACAGAAAAACCAGAAACAGAAACAAAAATCCCCGTCCAGATCATCATCGACAAACTTACGAAAAATTGTGATTTCTCTCTATTAGCTACTCACTAAGAGAAGACAACACATCATGATGTAACTTGAAAAAGTTTTGCATAATAAAGTGGCAGTTGTGAAAGAAAAATGACACATTAGATGGAAGTGAGTGGTTGAAAATTTTCATTCTGTTCTGTAGATTGTTGCACAATCTGATACAGATGTTATCTTTTCGTTTATTTCACAGGTACACATGTACCATGCTGGAAAGTACTGCTAAAAAGAGTACTTGTGCTCTTCTCTTACTTTGTCTATTCAGAAAAAGTCACACATGATATTAAAGTGTAACATTTTCAGTTATTCAGTTACTCATTACTTCGTTCCACCATATAAAGCACTATTTTGAGGGTGGGTCTACATGTGTGAATTGGGGCAAGCCAGTCCTTGTATGGTATCTTCCCACCAGCTATGTAGGGGTACAAGCATTTACAGCAGTAGCATGTTGGGAGAACCGACTGTGAAGAAAAATTGTGAGATGGAAATATCTTTGGTAGTATGGAGCACATATGTATCTAAGACAGATTAATAATGGCAGGCTTTATGTGATACATTATATAAAACATGTTCGAAATTTGTCAGCATTGGACTGCTCCATTATGAATTCATTTTTTCCTTATCATTGCACTTTGGGCTTTCAACAAAATCATGAAAGGATTTCAAATAACACTAAGAGAATACACATGTCAACAGAAACAAAGGAATGGGAATTGCACTTGGAAAAAGAAGTGGATCTTTCTGTAAAGAAGACTGTCTTTTATCTCCTCACAGCCCATATGCTGAGGAGGGCAGGTTATTTGCCAGCTAAACGTGTAGCAGGGAGAACTAGATAGAAAGGCAAAAATGAATCCATTATTACTGCTAGTTTTTTTTTTTTTAGAGAGGAAACACGGCCTTATTCATTTAGGGTTCCTCAGCAGATACAGAATGATTTTGGACTTGTTGCACTACACATAGAGAGAGAATCAAAAAGACTGTGTTGCAGTGTGGACAGTTTCTCAGAAGGTTTCTCCCAAACAAGAGTAACTTGCAATCAAGGTCAGTCACTGTACACTTGATTATAATGCTTCCTCCACAGAAAGTTCACATCAGTACCCACATCTGCTTGGTGAATCAGTTTCTCCTAACTCTGGCAGCCTCACCTGAGGCCTGCTGAATTCAATGTATGCATTCATGTTGTCATTTCAGATGAGACAACCCTTGTCCTTCTAGAACAAATCTCCCAGTTTTCCCCATTTACTATGCTTTGGTTTGTTCTCAGAGAGCACTGGATTTCTTTAGAATGAAACTAAATGCAAAATGCAGTCCAGAAGCATACCTATGCATCCCAGTTTGTGGTAGGAGGTTTGGAGGTCAGTCCATGAAACTAGACTAGAACCTCAAGTTACCCTTCTTTCCCAAACACACACACTGGAGGTATCAGATCCTTGGCAGCCACTGTTTAAGTTGCACATAAGCATCTATTATGCTTCTCCCTTTGTGAATAAAAATGTAGGCAAAGAGAATTCCTTCTGGACAGCGGATCTCGGCACAGCCTGACAAAACTGGAGAGAATCCTGCACAAAGGAAGGGGAAAATTTTGTGGCATTTTGAGGCATGACATAGGTTACCAGCTAAAATGGGACGATATATTTTGTTTTTCTCTAATTGGGTCTTTCCTCAGGAGCTGCAGTTTTACACACAGAAAAGACAATAAATGCAAAAATTACTGGATTACTCTGGACAGTATATTTTTTTAATTTTTTTTTCTTTATTTTTTCCTTCCTGGGAACCTTATAGTAAGACTACCCTCATTCCCTAAGGAGGTAAATTTGATATTTCTCCAATGTGAATCCAGACCCCTTCTGGATATTAATCCACTTCACAGTCATTACGAATAATTTAGCATAAAAGCAGCCTTTTTTCCTCACAAGACAAAGCACTGAGACTGAAGCATTTGTAGAGCAGTGTGAAAAACATACTGTAGCTGCCTTGGCTCCATTTGGATGAAGTATAAATACGGAATTTTGGCTGCAAATCCTGTCAGTCACATAGTCTTATTTAGGACAAATATTCAGGAAAAACAATGAAAATATAATTTGGCTTTCTTTTTTTTTCTTTACTTTTTTTTTCTTTTTTTTGTGTCTTTTTTTTCATAATGCTAAGTCAATGCATAATTACTGGAAAGCATTTCTGACTGAATTTTAGATGAGCATTATGACAAAATATAATATTGGAAACAATCTTTATCAAACATTCATGTGTAGTGTGAGAGATAAAAACAGGAATCCATAATTCATACAGCAGAGTGTATTACCAAGTGTGAATAAGAGGCTGAATTTAAATGAGGGGGTCTGAAGAATATTTTCTGTGAGGCATCTGCTTTAATCATTTACATTATTCACTAGGTTTTCCAGAACTGTAAATCATAAATATATATTTGTGTTAGTGAGAATGTGTATGTAAATACACACATATATGCACACATACACAAAGCATTATACACATCCACACATTAACACATATTCACACAGATACAGAAATGTGTTTGTATACAGAGACACAACAGCTTTGGACCTGATTCTGAAACCATTCTACATGAATGGGAAGAGTCCTATTGACAATGATGGATTTGGGGATCGAGACCTTGGTTTTCCCCCTCTTACCCTGAGTTTGCAGCAATATGAATCATATTAAGGTAAAAGGAAAGACAAGTCTTTATTTACCCTAAAATAATAGAAACATTAGTTGACACATATTACAGGAAAGAGGAAAACCCACATTGAATCCCCCTACACTGAGATGAAATCCTTAAGACCTTTCTGTTGTATCTGATTGACATTCTCACCCAAGTTTTCAGGACTGGCTCCCTGTGCCTCAGGGTGCAATGCCAAGAAAGACCTTGACCTGTGCAGGGCTTGGTCACGGCCTCCACATCCAGGGCAGAGGCTTCCCTTACCCCACTGACCCACCCTAACACAGATGGAAGGAATTTTAATCCTCCTCCCAGTGGTTCTCCCTGCCTAGCTCGACTCTGGCAATGCACTTAAATGTTAACTCTTGCCAAGGTAGCAAAATGAGTCACCTATCGCTTGCTGGATGTTTTACTAAGTTCTAGGGAAGTTTTTGGTCCTTCATGATTAAGGCCCTCTTCTCACTGTGCTTTCAAATCCCAGAGAGTTTTTTTCTTTTTTCTAGTTATTTTCTTTCTGTTGTTGTTGTTTAAGACACAAGAATGCCTAGATTTCCATAAACTTGTCTACTTGCTAATAATACTAAATGCCTTCATAGAGGTACGGTTTATGCATATGGCAGCTGCTACAGCCTCCTTTTTTCGCTTGTATCAAGGCAAGTAAGGATGATAATGACTCTAAGGGCTTATTGTTCCCCACCCCTGTTTTGGAGGGACATCAAGACAGTCTTTCATTTCCCTGTTGTGATTACTGTGTACAGTTCAGCTCTCTTACCGAGAACCCCTTTTCTGAGACTTCCTTAGGACTGTGTAGTACCAAAGGAAGATTCATGACAGCAAATAGCAAAAGACAAAGGCCAGCAGTAACCCAGGTTCAGAGCCTGATGCTCACATATTGATTCTGATACTATATCCCAAATAAGAAGCATCCACTGTGCCAGCTTCTGTGTAACTATGTCATCTGCATAACTAATCCCTTTATTTCCGTGTCCCAGTTTAGTGCCTGGTAAAGCAATGTCACAAAGCAGTAGCTGTCACTTTGTTTTGGGAGAAAAGCAGAGGACTAGAAATAGCTGAGTTCTACTGCAGGGACAAGATCCACCTCTTCTGACAGAGCTCAGGGATTGTCTATAAAGAATTCTGTCTCTTCTCCTTCCGCTACTGTTCCTTTGTTACAAAAAACACACTTTATTTTCTTTTGGGGGGAGTTGCTTATTTCAGTAGAGCTCTCAATGTTGCTTTTTTATGCTTTCCATTTCTCACCCCCTTTCTGCTTCATAATAATAGGTTTCTTGATTCTAGAAGATCTGTTTGCCAGGTCAGGAACAGCTGGTATTGCTGCACAGCAGGTTGCCTTACTTTGGCATTTGTGCGTTTATTTCAATAATTGTTACTTTCTTGGAGGGTAGCAGTGATCAAATTATAGAAGAAAAATATTCAAATAGTGCAAATCTTTCTCAATACAGCATTCACTGAGTTATATAGGGCACATTAAAAAAAAAACCACAGTTTTTAATTATGTACAGCAGACAAGTCGATGAGGAATCATGCATGAAATTCATGCACTCTGAAGACCAATGAAAAGGAATTTCACCTCTTTTTATGAAGCTGAGACCAAGTGATTAAAACGATTGTGCCCTATCATTTTAATTCTCTTTCCTCTAAGCTTTCTTTAATGGTGCCCTCTTCCATGCTTAAGCAAAATGATGAATTAATCCAGTTTCTCCCCTGTGGGGCAGAAGAAAAGCAAGATTCAACACATCCCATTCTGCCTATATTTCATTCACAAGGCACATTACATTTACCCATTTTTTCCATCCTTGATTGTTTTATATTGTTATCCTGAGGAATAGACACAGATCATAGGATTTTTGACTGTGAGACATTCTGATAAGATAAGAAATCAGATGCAGCGCAAAATTGTGCAGTTTGGAATAAAGCACTGCTGAGAGGATGGAGAAGAAGGACAGGCATATATTTGCTAGAAGAGAAAAAGGGGCTGGCCTGGCCAGGATGTACACTCTTGAAGCAGTTATATAGGCCTTACAGCTTTGTGACCTTTAGCTAGTCACTTGGGAGTAATGACACTGCCCTTTTTCTGAGCTGGGAACCCAGGCTCTGTTTGTGCCCCACCTGCCCCCTTAGAGCACTTGTGATGGTGTCTTCAAGGCCAGATCCTCTAACCATACCTAGTCTGTGGAATGCTCTTCAGGAGTATTGTGTTCTTCCTTGCTGGAGATCCAGCAAATGTAAATCAGGGCCTTTAAACAATGTTCTGGGGTTTGGATGAAGCATAACCCAAAGTGTCCCTGGTGGAGGTTGCCTAAATTTACCAGTCTGTCCCCCCGGGCACTGTGACAAGACCCTCATCACTAGGCCTTCACAAAATATCCTGCCACTCTAAAGCAGTGTCTTCCCAATGGCTGTATGGCACAGGCAGAACATGCAACCTTTTCACACATCTGATCCACTGCCAGCTTCTTGTCCAAGGGATGGGGATGGGGGGAAGTTTTCAGGTGGGAGGTGATGTAGGCACTTCTCTTCAACAAACTGTATTATTCCTGAAAACATATTTTGGAAAACTTTTCTGAAACAGCACTTTCATTCACAGACTATCTTGGTTCAGTCTTAGGTGAAAGGCAGTTTTGTATTGGAGTTTTAAACACAGTAAAATTGAAAATAAGGCTGTGATTAGTCACTGCTACTTAGATTTGGATATGTTCCTGCCTCAGGAATGAGCAACCACTCTAGATCTTTATCAGGGAAGTTGCTGTGGTACATGATCCCAAAAGGGGAGGACAGGTATCCTGTATTTTGATGCTAATACTTCCGGGGAAGAAAATACTGAAACATCTGGTTTACTGATGGGGTTGTGGACTTTCTCCAGCTAAAGACTGGCCACCAGTCCAAAGAAAATTTTGGATAGCCTGGCCCCTGCTCAGTTTGTGCAGTTTCTGTGGTATCTCTGTCATTCCACTAGACCTCAGTCTAGTAAGAGTTGCTATTTAGTTCTATGTATTTGCCACTTTGCCAGTCAATCTCTGTTTAATGACTCCTTTGGGTAGAAATGGATCATCTCCTATAGAAGGCATGCCAACTCTTTCTTGTGTTAGCTGTAGCCTGGAAGTCTTGATTAAGACTCTTTTGACTTATCTTCTCTGAGTAATATTTTCCTAGTGGAAAACCCCTTCCATCTTCTTGAAAAAACCTTAGTAACAAATAAGGAATAATGCAGGATGTTGGTGAAATTTCTGGGCTGTTCTGCCCTCAAAAGCAGAAAGATTAGAAAAGGGATTTGGTATTGAACCAAATCTTTGTTACAAGAATGTGGGTTGGGTAGGAGACCTCTGTGTTTGGGTTCACACTGCAGGATCATCCATTATCCAGATTCTTGGCACAGGAAAAAATATTTCCACTTGATGTAGCCTTTATCATCATAATCAATTACTACATTGTCACATCTTTTCAGTTAATCACATCTTTTCAGAAACTGCCAAGGTCTGGGTTGACTGCAGCAGGGTCATGGAAGTTATCATGCAGGGGGAGAATATATTGTGACAGTAGCACAGGGCACCCATATGTTCCTGAAAAACATCTGTTTGAGTGCTCTTTTTGGGAAGCTAAAACAATGTAGAAAGAAGAAGGGTAGAAATGGCCAGGGATTTTTAGGCGTCACAAAGTATGTATTAGGCAGATCAGTGAAGGAAAGGTGAATACCAGAAGGGTCTTGCTGAGGGAGCTTAAAGACCTTAGCCTTTGAAACTTTTGTAGGTTTGTCTACCCATGTGATATGCAGATGAGAGTCACTTTGAGTAAGTAGCTGTCCTAAAAATTTGGAGGGTGAATTTGCAAGAGTGCTACAGCTCAGGGAACAATCACTGGTGGAGAGACCCAGTCAATGTCAGCAAAACAATTAGCAAAAGAAATGATGACATGAAAACTTGAGAGTCAGTGGACCTCTTTCACTGACCTGCCGCTTTTGCCTTGGAGACGAGAGGCTGTTTGAGCGCAGCAAGGAAATCCTCCTTTTATGCTGCAAGACTCAGCTAGGTAACAGGGGAATACAGTGAACATACCTCCATATGTTGACCAACAAAACCAAGGAGATGCCCTTAAATATGGTTTCTAGCCTTAGCAGTAGCACCTTAAAATAAAGCAATTTTAATGTTTAGAGCAATTGAAAAATTACCCAGCACAATTAAATCCATAACAAAGCAAATACTAAAGAAAGCGCATGCCACATTTTTTGTATTGCCAATTTCTCCTTAAGGAAGATAATTTAAGACCAAGAAGGGATTTAGATGAAATATTCTACTACAACTTGAAGAAGAGCAATGTTAAAAGGTAGTTTTCTAATAAAGATTCCATCTGCATAAATAATGGCTTATTGCAGCCTAATAAACCTACCCCTCCTACATAATTATGTAGGAAGTGTAATACTGTGTTGCCCTGGTCCAACAGTCTCCTCCCCGTCACACACACACAGATTCCATTTGTAATTAACAAGAAAATTCTCTGTATTAGTTTTCTTTGCACTTTATAGAGTAACAGAGAGATTAATTAAGAGGTCTGTATTTCTATTTCAAGGTTCAAGTACTTTCATTGAGCACATTGTGCTTTCAAAATCTGTAGCATCAGCAGAATTCCTTAATTCAAAACATAGACATTTCTCTTCCTTAAGTTTTACTTTTATATAGGCAATTAGTAAATGATTGTGAGTAGATAGAAGGCCCAGACCACATTGTCACCCATTATAAATCTAAGGCCAGAGTCTGCTTGGCTATGGATGTCTGCAAGGGAGGCTGCATAAATATTGTAAAACCAGGTGATGCTAAGAGGCCCTTAGTTCTTAGCGGTCACCCTCTAAGCTGTGCTGGAAAATCTGAGCTTGACAAAACCACCTATATCTTCACTGAAACCAGTGGAACATCCCCACACCAGCTCACACGTCTGTGCTTCCAATAGACAGTACAGCCTTCAGGAGTACTACTACAATTTAGTTACGTGTGGTATCAGAGACGTAACGCCCTCTGTAGCCCTTGATGTTAATCATCTTCACATTCTGTGCTTGTAGACATAGACTTGGACAAGGTAATGAAACTGCTGCTTTAACCTAAAACCTCACATTTTTATGTTTCCCTTTTTTAAAATTTAAAAAATTGTTCTAGTTGATATTGAAGATCACCCACACATCTAAAATATTATCACATTTTGCTCTAATGACCCGAACGAATTATTTCATTAATTTTAGAAACTGCTGGAAAATACTCATATACATGCAGTTAAAATTTGTTTGGTGCACACACACAAACATAGAAAAAAAAGCTTTAAATGATGCTCATGCCTATTGCCCTTATATATAGCCTTTTATTAGCAAACCAGGCAAATGAATGGGAAAACAACCTTTTATCTTTTTGTTTTTGTTTTTTTTCCAGTGGGTGAACTGTCCTGTTGAGAGGACTATTTATGTAGGTCCTAATCCTAAAATCTCTTTACTTTTGTGACTAATTTCTGTATGGGAGTAGTGTCCCTAGGTGTGATAGCGAGACTGAACAAGGGCTTTGATATAAGCCACTTAGTTCTGTTCAGCAGAAATCTTTGAGTTTTGCTGACTAAGTTTACATCTTTCCTTAAAGACAAACAGAGATTTAAATGACCACCCTGAAGAAGAGCCTTGGCGTCTGCAAATGAATATACAAAAAGCAGGAAACAGCAAAATTATATTCTCTCCCACTTGTGCCCAGAAAAATATTTCTCTGCTGTTGTGCCATAACTCTAGCTCTGTGAAATGGGAAGTGATCCCTCTGGAATGAGAGAAATGTTACCCCGTGACAGAACTGGATGGAGACCATAGGCCTGACTTCTGCTTGTTTAGTTCCTAAGCAGTGAGTATTTTCAGTAACTTTCATTGAGATCTGTAGGATCAAGTACACTCACTCACTAACAAAGGCACTGGCAATCGGGCATTAAGGGGAAATAGTTTTTTCTGGACTCTTCTAAGCAAGAATTTAAACTTAAGGTCAGAGTTAAAATGAAGAAAGGAAGGGAACAATTTTCCAGAAAGACAGGGGCCAAGGCTTTACACTTTGAACCTGCAGCAATTCTTTCAGGAAGACTCTGTCGTTGACACCATCAACATACAAAGTTTTCATGAGTGAGAAAATCACTATTGTTAAAACAAGGGGAGTGCCAGAGGATGTGTTTGTAAGGACACCGTTTTTGTCCATCAAGTTTATCTAAGGCTTACTTTATATGACCTTGCATAATGTTTAATACATAATTATTGCAAAAAAAAGACCAAACAGCACATAACAACTGACAGACCTGGACCCAACCATTTACTTTCAAACATGTCACTGAGAAGTTATTTAGAAATAAAGTATGTCTGTATTTTTAAAATACAGTGCAGCGTAATAAAGTCAGTATAAACTGTGAAGACAGTTGTAGTTAATACGCAGCATGTAAAAACATCTGGGACCAGACTCTGAGATGAATTCAGTACCCACCCACCTTTGCTTCATGGCCATATATGGCATCGCTTGAAAACTAAGAAAAGAAATGTGGTTGACATGCATTAGTAAATATGTTCTAAAAATGTTTTAAAGGCCTAAGGCAACTGAGTGTATGATAAAATATTCACTGACTGCTCCACATTAGGTGGTGTGAATATATTGGAATACACTGATTAACATATCATAACACCATAGCTTTAGACAAAGCCTGGATGGCGAAGATAACCCAACAGCCTAGCTCTCATTCAGAAAATGCAGTGGATGTTTTTTCTCAATAATTTGGAAAGCAGCCAAAAAGGTTTTGAGCATTTTTTTAAAAGTTTTGTACACCAGAAAAATTAAAAGACGAACACTCAATAAAAGCAAATTTCAGAATCACAGAAATGAGACACTGTGGAAGAAAATTCCTGCTTCTGTGACAGAAGCAGTCACAATGCTGACAGGTTCCCTCCTTGCTCAGCCCCTGTGCTGCATTACCACTGTCAGTCACCAGCAGGCTTGAGCATTCACAGGTGATACATTTCAGTCAGAGAATCCAACCCAGAGAGGAGAGTAGCAAAATAAGGTGACAAAGCTAGAAATATCAAAATAAAATTTTTTTGGAAGCCTGGATAGATATCTGTGTGAAATAACACTTTTTTTAACATTTACTTAAAAATTTTGCAATGCAAAATAATTTTTGAAACAAAATTTTTGTATCATTTTAATCTGATATGCATTAGAAAAATGTGGTTATTGTGTCAAGAAATATTCTGCTTGAAGCTTACTTGCGCTTCCTGAAAAAGGTCCAAATGAGACAATGTTCTGGAGGCTTTTTTCCAATTTCCAGTTGTCTTCTCAAAAATCAGGGAGCCACTTGGCAGTGCTTGTCCTCATTATTGAGAGAGGGAGTTGAAAAGCATTGCTATGTAAATATTATTTTTTAAAATTAGTAATAAATATTCCCATTGTTCATATCGATTAACTTTAGATAACCATATATTCAAATAAGATTGTATGCCTACACCAAAGAACTGTTATAACACATATAATGTACAGATAATTATTCATGTTAATTTAATTAGCTCTTTGTTTCCCCTAGATTCACCACTGAACTGTGAGACATTTTGTCATGAATCTGCAGAGAATGAAAAAAATCAGAGATGTAGCGAAGCATGTATTTTGGTAAGTAATGAAAATTTTACACTTTCTAAGTAGTCTTTAACAGCCTGTCATTCTAGGGAAAATCCCCACGGGTCTTCTAATCCCAAACAATATTTTTGGAAAATCCTATCATCTCTTCCCACTACAGCCTTTTGTAACTGAGCCTGAGAACCAGATTCAGTTATTCTTTGGGTTCACCTAAGTATTTATCACCCTTCAAGTCTGCCTTTCAAGGTGCCTATGTAAAGCTCACTGTTTTTTGAAGAGTAGACTGTTAAATCAATGCTGTGCTGAAGATATTTTTATGCAAACAAAGTCTGTCTTTAAAAGTGAAAATCAAACAGAAACCAGAACTATTTATTCCAAGCTAAAGAAACTCCATCTGCCTTTAATCAGTTACATGGACAACAAAAAGACAGTGCAGATTTTCAGACGTGCTTTTGCACAGATGTGTAAACCAGAGATGGTAGGTAAGGCACAGGCACATACGCATCACTGTGTGTAAGTTTATCCCCATGCACCTCATAAATGACACACACACGTAGAATTCTCCTTCCTCATCCATTTGTGTCCACAGGTTTGCATGGCCACTAGAATTTTTTTTTTTCTTTTGTTTAAGCCAGAGTTGCTCTGGGATATCTCATTAAAAATCATTGTTTCCTGTTCTTTTTTAGGATGACTGAGAGACACAATATTCTTTTAAAAACCCATTGACAGTAATAATAGTTATGAGGTTAACCGATTACTTACATGACCTCAAATTGAGAGTGCTTTTCATCACCAGCTCAGATGGTAGCAAACAAAAATCATTATATATTGGATGGTTGCTCAGAAATCTAAGAGGGCATGAGTGGAGTACCTCAATCCGTTCCTTAGTTGATAAATATGGATTCACAGCATGCAAATGCTTCTCATGCTGTCTTAAGTCACTAAATTAGCTGTGATCAAGGGTTGATTAGGAATCATAAAGGATATTCATCTTTTTTCCTCATCTAAAAACTGCTCTCTACAGAGCAGGGCAGCAGTTAAAGGATGATGCCAGCTTTTATATGTTCACAGAGTTCAAAAAAATATGGGCCTCAACCTAAGGCTCTATCTGGCATCTGTCTCATAGTTGCATTTGTACTTCACTAAAACTTTGTAAATTAATGTGTCTTAGACCATAGCTAGCTAGAGTTTATGTTTAACCAAGCCTTGTTCCTGAACAACATTGAATATATGAGAAGAAAACTTTTTGTTTCCTGAGGCTGCATCATCACTCAGACTCATCAGGTCCATTCAATCTCTTCATAATTACCTGTCAGGGCAATGAAACATGTACCAGTCACACAACCTCCTGTAGCGATTGCTCCTGTCCTTTTCCCTCCACCCTCTTTCTTTTGGCCCTCATGCACTCTCAGTTCCTTCAGGAACATGCCTAGTTTGCTCTTTGTCTCTAGAAGAGTTTAGTTGCAGAACTAATCTCTAACAATATGAATTCCACCCCATTCTACAGAATTTCCCACACATCAGCACTGGTTTATTTTCAAACCGCGTGCACTAGATGTTATATTCAGCATATTTTTTCAATGAGGAGTGAGGAACATGATAGCAGTGGTTTTAAAATATTTTTCTTTACATTTAATTTAAAAATTTGGTGCTCCAGGAGGCAGGGGGAAAGGGTTATTTTTTTGTTTGGGTCTTTTTGTAGGGGTAGTAGGAAGGGAAACTGATCACTCCACAGATATCTTCTGCTGTATCCTTGGGCACTGTGCCTAGTGTTTCTATACATTGCTCAATTAACACATTTCATGTTTTAGGAGGTATAAAGTTGCATCTCATGAGATGCCTGACCCTAATAAGCCCAGTGGGATGTGGCCAAACGTGTCACATTCATGGGTTTTCAGAAAACAGTGCTAAACTCATTGCTTTTTTTTCTGTAAACCTGATTCAAACTCAGGTATCAAGCTGAGAGGCTGGTGAATTAACCTAATGTGCCCACTTGACTCTCTCCTAAGTATCATGATAGATTTCTTTTAATCTGCTGCAGAAAATAAATTGCTGGAGAAAAAAAAATAAAGATTTGTACTCTTTAAAGACTAATCACTTTCAGGCACTGTATGGCAAACAGCAAGATTCAGAATGAATCCTTTTACTGCATTACTCATGACAGCTTACAACCCAGACTATTAAACATTCATCAATAAAAATTTAACATCCCATCTTCCCTTTGATATCCTCAACTGCTCCCTACATAAGACAACAAGAAGGCTTTCCACAGCTCAGTGTGATGGCAGGACATCAAAGCGCCTCCACAGCTAGCCTGCTTCGAACAGTGTCTTGTATTTAGAGAGTGGAGTTGTCACAGGGGAGGGGAAAAAGAAATGCAGGAGATTCTCTCTGGTTTGAATACATATAATCCCTCCCAAGGGGTGAACTATGGCCATGTTGTGGCTGAGAAGCAAGTTGCAATTCACTTTTCTTGGGATAAGTATATGACAGACCACACAGAAGCAAGAAAGAAGAGCAAGAAGAGCCAGATAGTTTTCTTTGTTAAACAATGAGCACTGCATGCCAGGACTTTAAACTGCTGGGGTGGGGGGGGAAGGAAAGGCTTTTGCTTAAAAACTAGTAGGTTTTGTTATATCCTGGATCAACAAATTTGTTGTAGCTACTGTTTGCTGGGGAAGTGAAGTTTGTAAACAAATAAATTTACTTTCCTGCCCACTAAAGAAGATTCCTGCTTGACTTTGAAAAGCCAAGCAGGAAATTTTCAGTGGGCAAGTTGAGTTTCAGATCAGCAACTTCCATTTTCAGCTACTTAACAGAAAAGGGATGGAAATTAAAATCCTGAAAGTATCCTCTCCCAACAACTGCAGGGCCTCAGTTGTACCTATTGTCCTGAAGCTGACTCAAACCTCTTGTAATTGGAAGAGTTCTGTGATGCAGGTGGATTTTGAATCACATGCTACACCAAAAGGGCCTTAGGGTTGATAAGTTTTTAGTCTTGTTCCATCTGTCTTTCTCCTGCTCCTGCATCCTGTTGCTGGCCATTTTGACTGCCTGCTGCCCACCTGCCATGGCCTGGGGCTTCAGCAAAACTCCTGTCCAAAGCCCGCCTGTTCCAGGAGAATGAAGGGTCAGAAGCTGGAAAAAAATCCCACAGTGTGTGTGTCTTTTCCAACAGCTATCACGTTCTCAGTCACAGCTGCACTCAGAGGAGGAAGGTAAACAGGGTAAAAAAGATGAAAGTAAAAGAAAGAGAGCAAGGCTCTTGTGGTTGTAGTATTTTCATTTTCATTACTCTTTTTTTCATCAGGTGATTCATCACTTCGCAAAGCTGGTACTCAAAGCTGGATTTTGATATGTTTAGTTAAAGTATCAGCTGGCTAAATATATTGAATTTATAGCAAAGGGCATGGAAAGAAAAAGAAGAATTGTCCATGATTATGTGGTAATTAATCTGGTTTCGCTTAGTCTTCAGTGCCTGTTTAGGGAGCAGAGTGCTGCTAGGAAGTTAAGAAAGGATGTGTTCTCTGCTGGCCTCTCTGTTTTCCTGCATCACTATCAGAGAACCAAAGTTGTTCAGACTCCACGTGAACTGCAATCACATCTGCTACAAGTGTTTTCTGTGGCCTTTTACTTTGTGGCTTTAGCTTGTCTCACCCAAAAGTCTTAGTGTTCTGCTCTATTTTAGCACTAAAATATTTGCAAGCCAACAAGCTAAGTTTAAAAAGATTCATAAGCGGCAATACATGGATATTTTTCTGTGCTTAGACTTAAAATCAGTTCCTGGTATTTTAAAATTTTCTCTAGCAATAGCAGCAGCAACCAGTACCTTTTAGTGAGATGAAAAAGTGTCTGTCATAAAGTCACAAATATGTTAAAGAACAGTCAGTGGTCTAAAAAATAATGGAAGTTTATACATTTTCCTATTTTGTTTCTTCCATTTAAGAAGCAGATTATGTTGTTGTTTAGTTTGGGTTTTCTTTTCAGTTTGGAAATAATTCTATATTCAGCTGCCCTAGATCAGTCTGTAATCCAGTTAAGGGTTTTCTATTGACTTTCAGGCACTAGCAGTGAAATAAAATGGGGTGAAAGAATGAAATGATCTGGGTGTGACAAGAGATTTCTTTTGATTTTGAGAGTCAAGAAGGACCAAAGCTGGAAAATCACACCCCTTTATGTTACTTCAGAGATGTAAAAGTATGTCAATACTACTAGAGCATGCACAGTGCTGAAATCTTATAACGGGATTGATACTGGGGGTTGTTTTGACCAAGGAGCAGCACCTTGTATTTGGTCTTATTAAACCTTATGAGATTCCCATGGACACACTTCTCGAGCTTGTCCAGGTCCCTCTGGATGCATCCCATTCTTCAGGTATGTCAATTGCACCACTCAGCTTGGTATCATCTGCAAATTTGCTGAGGGTGCACTCCATCCCTCTATGTCATTAATGAAGATATTAAATAACGCTGGTCCCACAGATCCCTGAAGGACACTACTC
Organism: Sclerurus mexicanus; assembly: GCA_013396755.1. Classification (NCBI taxonomy): domain Eukaryota; kingdom Metazoa; phylum Chordata; class Aves; order Passeriformes; family Furnariidae; genus Sclerurus; species Sclerurus mexicanus. The sequence goes on along the minus strand of VWZF01005181.1, from coordinate 378,103 downwards.
ATATGTGAACAAAGATTATTCAGAATGAATGTTACTTTTTTTCTGAAAAATTTGGACATTTCCTAGTGTCTGTCTTGTTTTCATAAAAGTGATATCACTAAGCACACGTTCCCCTCCTGAGACCTGTTTCAAGAGAAATTTAAACAGGTAGGACACAATCACTGAACAGCAGTTATACCAGGATAGTGAGAATAGCACCTTTCCTTTCTCTGGAGTTCCATGGGAATTTTGGATAGCATTTTTTTGAGCAGTCTCTCTCTCTTGCTCTTTCACCGTTGTCATTACATTCCTGAGCAAACACAGTGCAAATACTCATCAGGATTTTTAGTTCTTTGAATATGCTAATACTTGCTGCTTAAGGGGGTGTGGTATGTGTGTTCAAGTCATGTGGATTTGATTAGTGAAACTTAATCGACTGAAAATTGTATGATAAACATTCCTATTAATAATGACTTTTTTTTTAATAATTACTTTTTCACTACTAAAACTGGTGCAGCAAGCATTTCTAATTTTAAACAGGATATATTCCTAATATAAAAATCACATGATATGCAGAATAAGGCTTTGCTGCAGGGCAGAGCTGCATCTGTTATCTCAAATATGTAAGCTGTGACTATCATTTTAAAAGTAAAATTATCTCCTTTTACTAGCTGCGCATAGAATTTTCATTCTCTTGAAGTAGATTCCAGACAACTGTCTGTCCTCGCTGCAAAGCAATTTGAGGAAATTCTCAGCACTTTGGTCAAAATTCACACCCGTGCAGAGAGACTGCAACAGACCATCTTGTCATTCAAGTCCCACTCACATCCAGTGAATGTTGCCTCTACTCAGTTTCTAAAAGATGGTGAAAGGGGAAAGTGCTCAGCATGTCAGAAAAGCAGGCACATTTCTTTAATAATGGGCATTCGCTGTTTTCAAGTGGCAAAGGTAGGTGTTTTGCACAGTGACAGAAGAATTCTCTGATTGAAAATCGTATCTAGTTAGTTATAATTCTACCTAGAAGCAATTTTAGCTCTCAATTTCCAGGATCTTCTCAAATGCACATGATCTTTACAAATTTGCACCCAGATATAAATATCAGCGGAAGCATATTTTACCAGTACTATTAGTAATTTTAAGTGATACGGGTGAGGGTATTAAAGCAATATAATAACAACAGTGAGACTGTAAGCTGCTAGTATAAATGTACAAGTCAGTCAAAACTGACTTTGACATTTGTGTAGTAGAAGCAGAATATAAAAATAACTCATGACAATAGTATAACAAAAACCTCAATGATACTAACACAGCTGGTAGGTTTCACCACATTGAAACAGTTCTACAGCCAACGGAGGGGAAAAAAGCATGTCAGTACATAGGAGTTCATTTCCCTGCTGGTAAAAGAAATTTAAGGTTGTACAGTCTCTCAAACATAAGTCATCTATCTAGACCAGGTCACAATGTTTTGGTGAAAAACTCCTGTGCATAGAACAAATATTCTCATAAATTTCTGTACTCTTGCTTAATGCAAATCTGAACTAAAAAGACAACGCAAAGAGTTACAAATAACATTTCCCAAGTCAACCACTTTGTTCCAACAGCTGACAATCAAAAGCACATTAGCTGCTGTCAGTCACCATCACAATTTTTATAATGTTGAAACTGTATAGCAGGAATTTGATCAACATATCAAACTCATTTCACATATGTAAACACAAAGAAGCTGTTCAGTCATGATAACCCTAATTATGATAGAGATTTTCAAATAACTCAATTTTTACTTTTCCAGCTTCCACTGAAATATACTATGAATGAGAGAATTAAAAATAACTGAAATAGTATCGTCAGTCTACAGGTAGTGAAGTAGAAGAACAATCTGTGGCATTAAACAAGTATCACAATGAGAAAACCACTAATGTCTAATCTACAGTGCCCACCACAGAGGGAAAGGAGACCAGAGAGTACAGAGCTGACACCTAACCCAGTGCATCTCAGACAACTCAGCACTAATCAACAACACTGATGAAATGCAGTTTCTGCAAGGAATGCCTCCCTCAGATAACTCTGAAGTTAAAGCCACTAACACACACTGCACACAAGATAACAGAGGTTTTGTTTAATTACTGCAGTGGTCCCACAGGGCTGGGCTTGCAGGCTCAGTTGGTTAGAAACTGGCCTGCCCGGGAGTGATCACTGGATTGGTACAACAACTTATCCTGAATTACTACCAACCACTGGTGTAATACCAATAGCAACAGTGCAGTTCTGAGCCAACTCTGCATTCCTTAAAGTCTGAGTATTTCTGTGTGTTCATTTCAATCTGAGACAAACAGCTTGAAATTCAAATGTCTCTGTTAAGGACTTGCAGCACAGTTGTTTAACCCTGTATTTGAGCTCATCATTCATTCACAAGCTTCTCCTCCCAGGATAAATTTGGCACACAACTTGCTGGTCCAGGGATTTCTCACCACTCCCACTGCTCACATACACACTAAATTTCACACTAAAGCACTTGGCTGGTGTTGAACTCCAAACTGCCATGAGTACCACTGCACTTGCTGGGCTGCAAGCCTGCCAATAAGGGAGAAATTCTAAAAGCAGAAATGGAGAGAGAGCAGGCATTTAACATAAAATATCTGACCAGCGTATGCTTATACATAATGAGCTGTCAGCAGCAAAAGTAAAAGTGGCAATATTTGAACAATTCATTTTAGGGAACTTCATTTGTTTTGAAAAAACTAGTGGTTAACCACTGTTCTCACATTTCACAGATATAACCAATGGCATGTAACAAAACCATGAAGCCTCCTGCTGTCAATGGTGTCCATTACTTGTTGAAGCATCGCTCCCTATACAGCTAGAACCGAGGAAGACAGAAAGTACACAAATAATGACATTAAGGCACAAAATCACAAAGAAAGAGTCACAGGTCTATATCTAGGATGACATATTGGTCTTAAAGACACACTGTCAACATAAGACAGTCCACAGGCAAAAGAATCACAACCCAGAGCTTAAGTTAGTCACACTTCATGATAAAAATCCATTTGAAATGGTTTATAGAGGGTTAATATGTGGTTAATAGATTCTTTAACACATAGTACAAGCTCTTGTAGCTTTTGTGGTGATTATAGATGTTTGCGGATGGTTCCACGTACACCAGTAGAAAGTGATAAAGATAGTTAGGAGTCACATGTGACCCCTCTATAAACAACCCATAATTATTTATTAGAACATCCACTAATCATTTATTAACTTTTCACACACTATAAATGGAACTCTTGGTTCCAGTGCAGACTTGCTGTCATTTCTCAAAGCAGACAACCTTATATAATTATAAAACACATAAAACAAAATTGGAAGATAAGGTTCTGTGACATGAGTTATACTAGTCAGCTTGAGCTACAAGGTTCAGTCACTATCACGATTCCTTATGCCCTCATAGCGATTCTACACGTTTGTCACAGAAGAGTTCCATGATTCTTAGTTTTCGTGAAATAAATTCACAATCCTGATTGAAGACTCACTTTCATATTTGGCATAACGTATCCACTCAACACTCAGTACCAATCCAGAAACATGAATGATTATCTCTCCTTTATGTATATGGAATTGAGACATGCAAAGGTAAAGAATCATGTTTTCCTGATTTTGTCTTCATCTGCAGAGCATACTGTGAATACCCTGTGGAAAAAGCCTGGCTTAATTTTTAAGACATGGAAAGCAGAATAAAATCCAGTCCTCCAGTTTCCCAATGTTATGGGACATAGATGTTCTTTTACAACAGGATCATCCAGGCACTCCTTGTGAATACCAGAGATATACTTAGATGAAGTCATCAACTATTCATGGCTGAGGACACCTGGAACTTATGTAATCCTGTCCTCTTTGTAGATTTCTTTTCCGAGTTCTGTCAATCCCAGATAGTAATAAAATAATAAAAACATGAGCCAGGCCTCAAAATGGTAGGGGTTTTTTTCAGTTGTTCTTTTTGAACTACCTTAAAAACCTGTTCATTTTTATCAGTGGGTAATCTCATTTTCCACACTTTCCAATCACATCTTCCAAGTGTAAGAGTTAGAACATTGCTTTGCAGGTTTTTAAATGAAAGCTAAATTACTTCTGAAAAAAGAGAAGCTTCCTCAAGACTTGCTAGAAAATCAAAGGAGGTGGAAACACCTTTCTGAACATGTAATTTTCCTCCCAATTAAACTAGACATGCTATCTAGCAGATAAGTCTGAGTTATACCCGATTCCAAGAGAATGCAGGGACCACACATTTCAGATCTCCTTGAGTCAAAGAACATTCATGCAACTTCTAGAGATTCCTGTATGCCACCAGGAGTCAAGACTCATTCCAGTACATTTATCACTTTTATTTTTGGTTCTAAGATCCAAGAAGAATTAAAAAAAAAAAAAAGGAAGAGAAAAGAAAATAAGCTAAATTGGCTATAACTCAAACAGGCTTGACTGAATTTGAGTGAAGGACTGGGCAAAGTTCCAGTAGTAAAGTGTGTGTTTAATACTAACCAGACTGCTTTGCCCTTTCCTTCACATAATGCTAATAAGGAATAGAGCAACTTGAAAATCTGAGCACTGAGGTGTGCTTACATTTGGGTTAGTCTATTCCAGTCTTGAAAAGGATTATGGATTGGGAACTACAACTCTACTGAGATGTGGAGCCGCATTAATGGTTTTATGTTGTAATACTAAATCACTAGACCTGTTCCTGGGATTTTAAGTATCAGGCTACATTTGATTCCCCTCCCAAACAATGAGACTGAGCATCTAAAATTCAGCAGAATAGAAAAGAGCAAAGGGGAGTTATCAGGTTTAAGAAAGAAAATGCCTGTATGTTCAATCTACACTATGTAAACAGCCTGATTTTTGCAAACCATCCAAGAAGGAAATCAATGCTGAGTACGTTCTTAATACTTCTTATGAGCCAAATGATAATTTTATCTCTTATCTTCTGTGGAAAGTGGCTAACACAGTTGTTCCGGAATAATTTTCCATGGAGATGCTATATTAAAAATTTATAATATTCTGGAGTAACTCTTCAAAGATGACAGTGAATTCAACTTTGGAACAGGGAGGCTGCATAGTTAATCCTTCCAAAGCAGTTATTCCAAAGTAGTAAACTGGTATGTTTCCCCATGTAAACATAGACACTAATGGATTCTCCTCAGATGATTAAATCCTACTTACACTTCTTTTATCCAAGGAAAGTTTCATTCCCAATTAAAATTAATCCAAGTCCATGCTTCTGACAAAAGAGATGGTCCCTTCTTGACCTTCAGTTGCATATGCCTGCTACTTTTCTCCTGTAAACACTTGTGGTTTATAATTGCCCAGGGAACCAAAGGAAAGAAAGAAAATTAATCCAAGACTGAAAGGGATAGTTTTCATCAGGATCACCACCTGATCCTTCTGCCCAGAAGGCTCTGTAAGATGTGTGCTGACACAAGAGAATATATTGCACATGCAAAAAAAAGCAGAGATATCCCATTTGGTATCTGTGTGAATTTATATTAGTTGAAAGTAAAAATTAAAGTGTACCTGGACATAATTTCCCTTTCCTTTCTAACTTGAGATAAGTCTTTCTTTTAAAATTGTAATATAAAACCTGAGTTATATAGAAACACAGAATTCAGGTGGCTTTTTTCTTTCCCCCATGGGTAGAAACCTTTTGCTACCGACATGAATTCTTATAAAATGCAAAAAGTTAGATTTATGCATTATTTCCAAAATACAGGTTATTTAATGTTGTTGGCAAGATGAATGATGACAGCTGGGTTACATAATGCTAATACTTTCGTTTACTGGTAGACACCTGCTGAGTGACTAGCTGTTGTCAGGGCTTCTTAGTCTGTTAGATAAATACAACTTGAGGTGGCATTTCTGTAAAATTGTGACAGACAGAGAGCATTCACAGCACTTTACTTTAGGCTCCTAACTCAGGTGATGAAGTGAGAAATCACTTTCTATATCCTATACATACAGTAGAAAAGAAGATTCCGAGTTCAAGTCAAAGCAGGTGCTTAATGATTGTACTGTAAATGACCAAAACAATCCTTCATTTTTGCTTGTGACTCTAGAGAAAATGACTTGACTTTAAGGGAAAAAAAAATTTTGACTTTATCATGTTACTAAAAAGAATGACCGATGTATCTTAGACCTTATTGGAATGAGTTGTATTGTTACAGGTTTCACATTTGATTTGTTTAAAGGGACTGGGTGAAGATGCAATAAGAGAGTGAGAGTGATACTCATAAACCATAGGAATTAAGGATAATGAGGAGAGGCTTTGCTTTTCAATTCAACAAGCTCTGTGAAGAAAAATGGAAGTAGAAATCCAAGACTAAATCACCTTTGAACAAAGTAATCATTTTATCGAGCAAGATTTTTCCCTAGACTTCAACCCATGTCTGTCTATTGAAAGAAGAGCACTGGCTAAGAGCATTGTACCAGCATTTTCTGGCTTCTGGAATATTGTTCCAGGTCATCAGGAATCTTGAGGTTACTATTTTGAAAGTTTACTTGGTTATGCTTTATTTTTAATTATTTTTTGTCTTGTGTTTTTTATAAGCTGATAGATGGGAAAGGCTTTTATCCTTCGATTACAGAGTGTGAAAGTGTGTTGTATGTACATATGTCTCAATGATTCTACAACATCTACACAAGGAAGAGGTCAGCTAAAGGTTTAAATATTCTTGACACAATATCATAAATATACTCCAATATTGAATTCTAAACTGGTATTAAGATCAGCTCATTAATTTCCTCACATTTTGTGATTTGAATTGTTTTAGGAAATGTTGATTTTGTTGTTATGAACAGTAGCATAGCAGTTGTGACAGCATTTTCTCTGTGTTAATTTTTAAAAGATGTATATAAAAGGAAGTTTGAAGTTTTTGCATGAACAATGTGTTTCAGGAATCTTTCAGACTCTAGCTAGATATGAACAGATTGACCTGAAAGCCAGGAGCAAGCACGGACTCATAGAGAATTCGCATCTGTTCTGATGTACTGACTACATCTTCATGATAAGCCTTGTAGCTAACGCTTAAGCATGACAAACAGCAATTTAAATTCAAACTTGTTTTCCTGCTCTGCAGAAAATGTACATAAACTTTCTTTTCTCTTCCATTACACTGGCCCCAGACTAAGTATTATCACAAATACAGCAGACATAAATATACATTTAACTTATGCGTAGCTAAAGAGGGAAAGCCATGGGTGCTAGCAGCATTTGTATTTTGCACACAACCAGTTGCCTCAGGCCACTAGAGGCTACTGCAGGCTAGTAGTAATACTTATTTTCCAGACTATTCTGCCATTTATTGTTTAAAAAGAGAGTCCATAGGAAGCAGGAATTAACACACTTGATATGCCGAAGTAGCTTGAAAAAAAAAATTAAGGACGTGTTTATAAAAAGCATCTTTGTCCACTCCAAAAGATTTCTGCCAAGAGTCTGAACAGTGAGATTAATTTAAAACATAAATTGCTTTTTACTAAATAGATTAATAAGACTTTGAATCACCTTATACTCAAGGTCTTAGAATTTCTCTTTCCTAACCCTCAAAACCCCACAAAGCATGCTGTTTTGTTCTTATGCAAGTTTCTAAATAAACAGTAGAAACAATTCACTGTTGCCATGGGCTTTGATGAATCCTTTAAATCTAGGTAAATTATATTAGATATTGAAACCCCTCACATCTATTTTATATTATCTCTCATTTTCATAAAGGTCATAGAGAATTCAGGCCTACATTTCTATGTGCTTTATAATATTTTAGGGTTTTTTTTTTACTTCAGATGTTTCTGCCATAACATACCTTTTTATTTACAAAGAAAAAGTGCATCTACATGAAGCAAACCTATCCACATCTAAGGAAGTTATGTATATTTCTAATGCACATTGACACCAACACTCATTTCTGAGAACTGAGCACTTGTTTATTACAAAAAAGAAGTGAGAAAATATATTCAACATTTTGTATGGTTGATATTCTTATCCAGCCTATGATTTCAGGCTTTTTAGAGGTGAATAATAAGAATGATATAAAAGCAATCATTAGCAGCATCATGTAGAACTTTTCATAAGCTCCTAAATGAGACTTTTAAAATGAGAGATGAGCTGCTGCAAAGGGAATTTAAAGGGCACATGGCAAAAATGGATTAGGAACTCTAAAGCTAAAGAATTAATATCAAATTGTTGCTGCAAATTTACTAGTTACTCCATGCTTAAAGAATTTGCACAGATTCACTGACTAAAATAGTTCCAGAACCCAATTTTATATATTTAAAATATTCATGTTGGTGGTCACTCTAAAACCAGATTTTCTTTCTACATTGTGTTCGTACAGTAGACAGCAGAACAGAGACACACTCGGGTTGGGTTTTCGAGCACTGACATCATACAAGTGAATAATTCAGGAAAGGTGATAGTACAAGTCCACTCATACATGGAAAATTGAGTCAGGTTTTGCAAACTTTTAGGTCATTGGTCCCACTGACAGCAATTACTAGATTTTATTTGCAATAGTTTTAAAAGCTACCTGCTCTTAGTTAGATAGTTAGCTGCTGTTTCAGAGGTTTCCAATTACAGTTGCTGAAGCAAGTGTATTTCCCCTCCAAGATGGCTTTACCTTATCTTGTTTAAACCCCTGTTTCCCAAATAGGCTGTGTAGATACCACTAGCAAAATAATCATTATATTATACTTTAACGTATGGAGGTTATCAACATCATAATATGGATCAGAAGACAAACTGGACCAGAACTTGTACAGGGATTTGTCACCAGCTGGGTCTGTTAGCAATAATGACTTCAGAGGAGCCATATCTCCCTTCTGGCGAATTCCTGCTAGTGCAGGGCACTGCAAAGCTCAGCCTGGCCTGTGGCTCATGGCCTGCTCTGCTCTAGCAGGCACTGCCCTGGTCCTGTGCCCACTTTGGGCAGCAGCAGCAGACAGGTGCAGAGAGGTGGACACCACATGCTACTGGCAGCATTAGTCTGGAGTAGGTCCAGAGACAGCTGATAGCTGAGCAGTTCAGAATCCAAATGGAAAAATCCCACTGAACAGAACAGATGTTACTAGTGTGGGAGGTTCTAAACAATGGCTATGTCTGAATCTAAGTCAAGTTTTGAGTTATACATGCTCTGATTAGGACAGTAATGAGTTGTCAGTCTCCAGGGCAGAAAAGTAATCCTGGATTTTTGGATCAAGAAGCTCTTTTTGAGTTAACCATGAACTACCATTCTAGCATTTTTTAATAACATCGTGCACCACAATCTCTGTTCCTATGAATAAAAAAACCACCAAAGAACAGGAATTGTGAGACATTTTACTAGTAATAAGTTTGGCTTTAAAACATAACATAATCATTAACATAAATTACTGGTACAAGTTTCGTAAGGGCTTTCTAAGCCTTGACATTACCTTGAAGCAAAGAAATGAACATGTCTCATTCTCAGAGTATAATACTAGTAGTTTGCAACTCTTTTGGGCTCCCACTCCCAAATCTTTTGGTGAACTGGGCTGGGCAGGCCAGACAGTGCCATACTGCCAGTGCAATATACTCTTAGAAGTGTATTACAACAGAGGCTGTCGTTGTACTACACCGGTGTATTCTGGAGTAGGTAAAAAGGAGACAAGTAGAATTGGTAGCTTGTTTTCTTTTAAACTAAGTTCATTAAAAAAAATACACTTCAACAATGAGAAAGAATGACATGGGCAGCAGACCTGTAAACAGAGCAAGGACAGAACCTGAACTACTGATTTTGTCAGTCCTGTGCCCAAAACAAGGCACACTGATGCATTTTGAAATTTTCATTTTCCTTGTCTTGAATTATTAAGACTATCCATCAAAGTCACTGTTATGCAGTAACCTTCAACTGCAAACTAGAGAAGAATTCTGACTGCATTTATGATAGAGTTTGAAGTTTGGATTTTTTTTTTTTGTCATTTCAAGTTATACAAAGTTCTGCTCTGCGAAGATTTTAGTAGGTCACGCATTACAATTAACCTGTGAAAAAAGGGCATGTACAATGGTCTGCACTTTCTTGTGTGTTTCAGGTTAAAAAACTTATCAGCAAAAACTGTATTTTTAATGCAAATAGGTTCTTGTACAACTCTATTGCAACAGAAATGAGACATTCCTCCACAAGAAAAAGAGGCGCTTGCTCAGTAGGTAAAAAGAAAAACACAATATCTGAAAACAAGAAAAGTAAGTAAATGTCTGGAGGGATTAAATCATTCAGAGAAACTCTCCAGTCAAAACAAAGTTGTCCTTTTTAAGTTGTTTTCCTAAATTTAAAAACTGAGATTCTATTGTCTCAATTATTCTTGTTATCATTTTAAATACCAACTTCAAAGAGCATTAAATATAAAGTATGTCTTTTGATTTCGGTTAGTGAACATAATCTGTACATGGAAATTAACAAGATTGAGCGGAAGCAAAATGCAATATAAAAATATAGCATAGTTCAGCATGAAACTAGAGGACTTCTGTTTTGTTCATACAGGTTAGAGAGAATAGGATTCTGTTCTCTGGCTTTCTTTTCCTTTATGCAAAACTTGCAAAATTTTCAAACCCAGAGAATGACAGAGGCATTTCATTCTGCTCACTCACCTCAGACCAGCTCTGGGAAGGTACACCAGCACAAACATCACTTTCAAATGCAGCCAATAGCACACAACTAATATCTCACTGTCCTCACCGAGCCCTAAGCATGTTTTGAGACAGTTTGCTGAAGATGGAAAAAACTAAGCATGTGCCTAACCAATTATTCAAGTTGGGATAGATTCAAATATAATCTGTTATAGCTCCCTGAAGGCTAATTTTTGGTAAATTTAAGAGGTAACATTCATATTATAAATAGAAAACAGGTCTAACTTAAAAATTTAGGGACAGTTTAATCTTTGGAGTGTTGTGTCAAAATAGTGTCATTATAACAGGCAAAACTGGAGAACTGCTGATGAAATTAATTTTTATTTCTCCTTAAACCTCAATCTCAAAGTATGATACCCTAGTTCTTCTTAGAATATAAGCCTGTGGTAAGAAAATTTCCAGTGTTGGCACTGGAGTTTTCATTAGAAGATCACATAAAAGATGGTAGTAATAATTCTGATTTCAAACATATTAATAACTGAATCTCATAGTCTGTTATAATGACTCATTCTAGGGTCTCAATAAGGAGGAAAAAAAATTGAAATAGAACACCTTAATCATAAGTCATTCAAACGACAAATGTGAAACACATTCAAAACCTTATATCCATTTCTTTTCGGTGTTATGTGAACAGTCCTCTAATCTGGAGAGGTTCCTGATAGAGCAGCTATAATTGTGTGAGTCATGGACATATTAATAACTGTAACTGCATAGTCAACCATTAAGAGCAGCTCATATTTTTAAGAGGTGTCAAATGGCTTTGAGTGTCTTAGTGTTCACAAAGAGGATGTTTCTCAAAACCACTAATACATTTTCAAAATTCAGATGGATAATTATAATGCATTTATAGTCATACAATATAGTTAAAATTTATATTTATGCAACAAGATTTCCAAAAAAGGTATGTGAGCTGATTTTTAGTGAGAGTTAGTTAAGGGCTAGATATTATATTCTGAAATTATTTCACTTTCACCCATATAGACTTGTGTGTAATTTTAAGCAGCTATGTCAAGAAATCTTATCCATCATTTACAAATCTTACCACACCCTTTGACGACTCTTTAATCCCTGAGAGAGACAGAGAGTAAAGCTTTTAACTGCATAATAGAATAAAAGGAAAATAAAGAATTTGTAAAATTCTTCCACATTCAAAACACATGGGAGAAACATTCCTGCTGAGATGGGGGCTGCCAAGTCACTCTAGTTTTCCAATGTCATTCTCCTGTACCCTTTTTCAACTGGCTTTCACACTCCACTATTGCTTATGTCAGTATTACTGCTGTCAGTGACTTTTACCTTGTTGTTGCACTGGTGGTGAAAACAAAGGCAAAATCCACCTTTAGGGAAGGTCTTCACATGCCATGAATGTCTATCAACTTTCTATGTCAGTACTTCCCACCATGCAAATGCTATGTACATCCCCACAGTAAATCTGCAGTATCCAAAAGGAAAAAAAAAATCAGTGCTAAGAAGCAACCTATCTGTTATAACTTTCACTAACCAAATCCCATGTTTTTTTAATTCTAAAGAAAAAAATACGAATGCATTTGCCAGAACAGCAATACAGAGATGTGCAGTGGCACATGTTACTCCTTTTGGCTTTCATTAAAAACAGAGGAATGAAGAAACTGAAACTGCTTCTTCAATATAATCATCCAGCAAAGTCAAAACTCACTGAGAGACAAAGAGTTTAATATAATATACTGCTGTAGTGGAAAAAACCCCCATACAATAATGAATTTAACAACTCCATGTTAACAGTGATCCTTATTTACATACCTGGATCAACATAAAGGCATCATTAGTAATTTGCATGAACATTTTGCTCCCTATCATTAGGTTTCAGAGACAATTTCCAACTTAAGAGAAAGAGTAAAGCTGTAATTGCAGTCAGCTGAGTTCAGCGCAATGCAGGAGGAACATTTCACTGTTCTGTTGGCCCAGGCAGAGGTGCCTGGAAAACAGATTAAGTACGTCCACAAACATCACTGGCCCTTATTAATGCTGAAGTCCCACACTGTATATTCTCTAATCACTAATGTTTTCCACAGTTTAAATTAGATGGCTGAAGTTCTTACATACCTTTAAAAACCTCATCTTCCTAGTTCTTTGCCCTATTTAGTTTTTTTCTCAGAGCAAACCTCTCCCTCTCATAGATAAGAGATTCACCATACCCAAAGTTTTTCATACTCTAAAAACTTTGTTTACTTAGCCAGTTGTCAAGAATATATTATAGTACTTCCTGATTTCCTTCAATTAACATCATGAATAGTGAATGTCCCTATTCCTTTTTGAAATGTCATTACTGTTCATATAAAATTAAAAAAATCTATTTTGGGGGACTATTGCATTTTTCAGTCAATTTGTACTGTCCATTTTCCATCATTTGTCCCCAGTAATCATATTGCTTTGCCCTGATTCACTTGATTCATAGCTTTTAGTATATTTTAATTGTTTATAATTGATTTTCATGTCTTATTTATCATGAAAGTTATGTCCTATATATTGATCTCGAACTTCTGTTGTTCACCAATTTTCTGCCTTAGTTCAAGGATTGGAATGCTTTACAAAAGATGACAGTGTCTTTTCTGGGACTGATGGCCCTGTTACTTGGAAATGCTTTAGCTCTCTTTTATTTTATTTTTTTTTAATCCCCTTCCTTTGGAAGGCAAATTCCTCAGTAATTTTCAAGACGCTTTGTGTTTTGTTGATGTGTGAGTTTGGTCTCCACACAGTCTTCCAGAATGTAGGAAGTCTGTGGTTTGCATAGATGGCCTGGAAAAAATAATGTGTCCAAAAAATTACAAAACCCCTGGGAGTTAAAAAGAAGTCTCATGGCAAGACATGAGTTAGAGCAGTTCTGATTCTCATTTAAAGAACTCTGGGTTTCAAAGTGGCCCTGGAACATCCTGAATATCAGAAATTACAAGTATGATTGACAGGCATATTTTCTACCCTCTCCCCAGCTGTGCCAAGTGCAGCTGATGCTCTTTTCCAAGGAATCTGAAGAACAAATTTCTCTGAATTGAAGATGATATCTCTGTTTCTATCTATTGTCTCTGGGTTAAGAAACATTTTCAGAGATTATTATTTAAGTTCATTTAATGAATACTTAATCTAAACATTGTTTGCAAAATCTTCATAGATTCTGTGTGAGATTCAGAACTGAGAGGTAAGTCTCTTTTCCTTCAATGAAAGGCCCACACTTTCTGTTTTCACTCACAACTTGTTCTATCTGTCATAAATAAAATTTGTTTTCTTACTAAAGGTAATGTTGGATGCTGGCCTGATACAGCTCTCTATGAAACCTGTCTTTTAGAAAGTCCATGGATGACAGAGGCCCGAAGGATTTCATAGCTGAATTCATGAAGGATGAATGTACAGATTTCTATTTCTCTACCACTTAATAATAAGCCCTCTTCCTTATTATTCCAGTGTGAATAATCACACTGGGGAATTAATACTACCCCACTTTAATGCCTCTTATCCTTGGATTTCTTTTTCAAAGCTTTTATTAATACGAAAATTCAGTAACGAATAGGTTACTTTCAAACACACTGTGACTTTAATGTCTACTTGATTTATACACCTTTCCTCAAGGACTCTACCTCTTGCATTGCAAGTAAGTGAGGTTTCTAGTGTTTTCATTTTACTTGAAATGACAATCATGAGACAGAGGGCAAGCACTAACCAATCACAAGCAACATGATTACTGTGTAATAACTGAGTTCCTAATAAACAGACTTCAGATTTGCTCCTTTGAAATAAAATACACTACTATTTATCAAAGAATGTCACAGTAACTGAATGGTTCAGTCATTGACTGTCATTGACACGAATGTTTTATGCAACTCCCCACAAGTGTGCTGACTGTTTCAGTTTGGCTTGTGTATATGTTCATAATTTTAACTTTGTGATTCCTGGTTTGAATTCATGTGAAATGCCAGGGGTTAGACCTGGACTTGTAGAGAGGGAGGAGGAAAGTGATACCTGCTTCAAGTTTCTAACTTGGATTTTGAAATGAGAGTGAACAGCTGTTAAATCTACTAGCTTTTCTTAATGTGTCAGCATCAAGGCTTTCTAGAAATATGGTATGATGTGTGGGTCAGGCTTTTTTGTTTTGTTATTTCTAGTACTGAATTACTTTTGTACAGCTTAACATATTCTAGACTGTATTAATTATTCATTACACAATTTCTGTGAACAATTCCTGGTATCTCAGTCACTGCTCATTTTGACTTGACATAAGGGTGACAAGCATCCTTGATTAAGTAACCGTGTCACTTAGCATCAGCTACTTGGAATAAATATGATTCTGAATTAGGAATTCACCCTCAAAGACTCTTATGTGATACTTCTTTTAAAACTGTAGGAACAATAAAGGCACTTGGTCCAGAAAATGAATACTGGGGAATCCTTAGAAGTTGAAGTTTCTGATATTCAAGTAAACAAGCAGCCAAGAAAAAGAATGAAGTGTTGCTACCGCACTGTGTTTTGATCACTCCTGTGTTTACAAATACTCATCTAGAGTTCAGAATTCTAACCATTAACTTTTGTTGCATACAAATAATAGGAGATTCTGAACAGGTTTTCCTGCATAAAACAAGACTTAGGAAAAAATGAGTATCAGTTGGACTAATGAAAATATCTGAAATGCTGTTAAATAGTGCATCTGACATGCTGAATTTTGAAAAATTGGACAAGTTTTAACATTTTTGACTGGGGTTTTTTTGTTGGTTTTTTTTGTTTGTTTGTTTTGGGTTTTTTTTGGTTGTAAAGACTTTCTAATGGCTTATTCACTTTGGATATCTTATCACATACTTCATTTGATTTGTACTAAATATAATGAGGTCACAGAGCTACATGATAAAAGAATGATGTTAAATAAACATATATGCCACACTAGACAAAAAGAAATATTACAGAGCAGTATTCAAGAAGACATGATGGTACTGCATACATGAATGATACTAGGCTTGGTGAGGCACAAAGGTAACAGCAACCCTACTCCCGCTGCAAGGAATGATGACTGGAATTGACCCTGATCCAAGATTAGCAGTCAGGCATGCCATCGGAAACTTTTACATAACCATATGACAGATGTCAAAGAGCAAATATAGGATGAATGCATCCTAAGAGTCTGCATAAGCTGCAGTTAAAACTGATGTGCAGTCCTTATGCTTCCTAGGACTAAGTAAGATGAGTTGCAGGGTGTGCTCA
Organism: Sclerurus mexicanus; assembly: GCA_013396755.1. NCBI lineage: Eukaryota > Metazoa > Chordata > Aves > Passeriformes > Furnariidae > Sclerurus > Sclerurus mexicanus. Next base: position 362,229 of record VWZF01005181.1, on the reverse strand, counting down.
GTTGTTGCAGCACACATTTGAACAGACTCTCTGATCTTTATTCTCCTTTCAAGCAACTTAGCATGAGTGCTCTTACTGTGTGTACTTTCAACTGAAGGAAAGCTGTTCTTCATTCTGGATTTTAAGATCTTTTTTCTGATTGATTCAATTGATTGTTTTTACAATGGAACACCAATGTACCAGGGAATCAGTCACCTGCAATAAAATATTGCCACCTCCAGGAAGCAGTTATTCTGCACCTGCGAAGCTTCCCATCAGCATTCTAAAAAAACTTCCAAAACCTGATGAATTTGGGACCATAAAAAACTAATCATATAGATAGGATCCCATGAATTATGTCTTATATAGCAAGAAATGCTTGAAAATCTTATAGAAATTAAAGTGTTTTATAATTTATGCAAAATTATGGTATTTTCTAAACCATCCCCAGATATGTGGATGTGATTAGAATTCATATTGACTTAAATTCAAGAATTTGAAGCTCTATCTTGCTTTTACCCCCTGTCAATACCAAACTGATCTAGAAATTCAAAATGAAACAGCCAGTCTTCTGCATTGGCCCGTGATTTAGCCTGCACTACCACTCGGATTTCTTTGTGGAACAAACTTTTGTCATATAGGAACAAATAGGAAGACACAGTGTGACAACACAGCAGCAGAGGACTGGCTCTTAGAAGGAGTACTTAAAAAACCACAGAGGGTGAATATGAAGTTTAAGACTTATCTTGGTCTAATACTTTTACTGTTTCATGTTCTATTAGTCAGACTGTCTTTTTTACTTTAATGTTGCATTTCTCAAGTGAATTGTGGACTTTTTAGCTTTGTGAGAAAAGTAGACTTGATTTACTTATGCTACTTAAGCAGCTCACAAAATAGAGTGGTAAATAAAATTTCCATTTTTTAATTCCATGTAGACTCTTTCCCACATCTAGTAAAAATGTACAATAGTAAGAACAAATTGAGAACTATGAGGAGACCAATCCTAGTATGAGACAGGAATCCACTATTTTAAATACAATGATTTATGCCAGTGCAAAACCGATTTCTCAAGGAGTGCATCAACGCAATCGCCTACCTGACAAGTGAGATCATAATAATATAAAAAGTCCATAAAAAAGCTCTATGATATACATTCAGCATAACAATTATAATTGCTTCTCTGGAAACAAAATATTTAAAATGCTTCTGCTATTCCTTTTGGTAAAGGAGATGGGATATGGAATACTTAATATGAGAAAGAGCTAAGCATATTTGTAGGATGAAGGACTTCCACCAGCACAGTCCCAGCTCAATCAGTCATGCTGACCAAACTGGGGGACAGAAAACTTGGAGCTCTCATAACAACTGCAACTTTAATGGCCTAGATAAGGAAGGAGAGGGAGTTCCTTATGAAGTCTCTCAGAAAAGGTTTGTGTGAATAAAAAAACCCCACTTCAGAAACAGGAGAAGAAACCTTTGGATCCATACACCTCATCATAAGTCAATAAGCAGATGTCTCTGCAGAAGGCTCTAGTGAATAAAAAAGTGAACAACTATAGTCTGTAGTATATATCTGAATCACTGGTTTGTTGATAGTACTCACTGAACCCTTAGACTAATTTAGAGTCCTTGTATGAGAACTTCAATTACAAGGAGGACAAAATGAAAACATAATTTGAGATACCTGGTTAAATTACTTAAGTATAACGTAGCATTACAGAGCATAAAAGCTTCAAGTATCTTTTACTAGAAAATCAATTTTCAACTAAGAAAAAAAATTCCTGTAAAGCTGTCAGCCATGTCTTTCACTTGAGATGACAGAAAACCCCAGTATTTCTAAGTCTTGGACACCACACCTGGCCACTTGGAGTAAGTTCTGGAAGCTGTCCCACACAGAGTTAGGCTGGGTAAACCCATCCATACTATATTCCACTGAGATACCAATAGTTACAATAAAAGCCATACAACACAAAGGCAGGCAGGATTGTAGGAAGCAAATATGCCTTTCTTAAGGCTAAAAGTTACAAGTTTATCATGAACTGAAATATTAGAGGTTTTCAAATTCTAGCCAAGTGTCCTGCAGTTCTCCAGGTTGTTGCAGACAGACGGTGTTTCTCCACTTGCCCTCCTCTTATGGTCAGTAGTTGTGGTTCATAATCAAGCAATACCTACTGCAGATAACAGATCTAAAATAATCAGCAAGAACACCCAAATTTTTATCACCCTTTCATCAACTATAACAAACTGAGCTGGTCCTAAGTTTGTTCAAGGCTGAAATGAAACTTGTAGTATTTGCACTCTTTTCCTCTCCATGAACTACATCAGGAAGCCTCAAATTAGCCTTTTTGCCCTCCCATCCTATTCATTACCACTGCCCCATGCTTACAACTTCTCTGTCACACAGCAGAAGACAGACTGAATTATTGCATAGGTCCCCAACAGCATTGTTATTTCAGGCAATCCTGTACATGGCAAAGGATGTGTGTTGGGCTTGTGGGTTGTAACAGTATCTAAGGCCTTAAATGCTCTTAAGAAACATGGAAGAGAATGTATCTTCTTAAGAAACTGGTATTACATTAAAATAAGCAAGAATGACCAATTTGAAATCCAAAGCAGTTCTATCTGCTCCAGTGAAGCTGGTATTTCAGCAATGGTTTATAGATGTAAATCTCATATACTACTATATTCCCAGGCTGCATGTTCTCCCTCTATGCAGACACTCATGGTAGAGATCAAATAACACAATAATTTACGGCTCTTCCTTCTTTAACAGACATATGCACACCCCTCCCTATGAGGTTTCCCCAACGTGGCAGGGGAAAAAATCAGTGTTGTGGGTGTGGCCTTACAATTACTCAGTGCTTTGGTAACCAAAGGTACATCAAAGTCTGACCTTCCTGGCCAATCATAGTCACTTGGACTTGATGTCTTTATGGTTACGGTAGCTGCATAATATACTTTGTGCCTCCACAGACATTTATCTTGTACTATATGATTCCACTCAAAGCTGTGGAAATGGCTGAAAGAAGCTTCTTTTGGACTTTACCTTAAAAAAGCCTGTTTTTCAGTGAGAATGTGAGGCTATCAAGACCTCCTCACTTCACTATAACTTAACTTTGCCTCCAAGAGGAGACAAGTGCCTTACAAGAAAGGTCACTATGATCTTGAGGGAGAAAGAAGATTGTAATGTACTAATTGTAATGTCAGAAAACAGAGGGGTAGATTTCCTTCCTTATCTATGGAGATAAAGATGAGATGAGATGAACTTGCCTTTGCATTTTTTATATATTTTAAAGCACTTACCCCTCCACAGTTCAGCTGGATTACTATTCCCAACAGTGTTGTGAAATTATTCAGATAAAATATTTAAAGTGTAGATCTGATAATTTTATATTGTGAATTATGAAACCTTTATTTAGGTTCTACCTTTTATTAACCTCCAGGGTTCTCCTATTGTCCCTAATGACATTACATTGCATCAAAACAAACCAAAGGCTTTTAGTGGGAGCTGTAGTATTACTTCGTAATAGTAATGTTTAAATTCTGAGTCCTCTTACTGCTGATTAAACCTCCAAAGACTACAGCAGAATTTCTACTTCACTGCTAGAAAAGAAGAAAACCAGCACAGTTTGTACCAAAGATATCACTTGAAGAATGTATGTAAGGTTACTGCATTTATGAATAAAGCAAAGCATTATCATTTTTAATAGGAATTAAACAGCTAGAGGGAGAAGTAGGGCAATGCTGTGATCAGTGCAAAGAAAAACAATCTAACCATTTTAATTAACTGTATTTTAATAGCTTTAGTTATAATTGAATAATTTAAATACCAAGGGAAATAGTTAAATCTCCTAAAAGCCTTCTTTTTATTTACATTTTAAATACAGTTCATGGAGAAGGGATGGCACTGTGAAGGCTTAAAATAAATGGGTGGGGAAAACCTTACTAATTTCTGCAGCTGCTGGACCAACAGGAAATATTTATGGGATCTTAGTCATTGCTCTCTGCAGGAGCTCCAGTCCAAACCCTAATACATTTTCTTCTTTTCTCCCCACTTCCTAAAAATATTACACAATCCTTGATGCTTTTACTCTTGACTATTATAACAATAAAATGTACAGAAATACAAATGTGAAGCAAGGATCATCTAATCCAATATTTATACATAGGTATCAGTGAAGAGGATCACTACAGAACATAAAACTATCAGTTAACGAGGAGTTTCACTTAGATTTAGACACAATAAAGATGTTTAGGCAGAATAAATTGACATACATATTTGTCTTATATATAAAACCTGATACATCTCATAAGCAGAGCCCTTCCCTACTGTACTTTTCAAGTTGCCTGTAACGCCTACCATCAACTTACATTCTGCTACTCAGAGTTAATCTGCTATGAGGCTCACGGTCCCTCTCACACAGGTCCCTCTCACTTTACTTCTTCATAGTTTCACTGACTTGGTTGCCTTACACTAGTTTAAGTGAGAGGGACAGGAGTCCACCCCTCTCTGTCACTCCACCAGTCTCTGAGACATACCTTCCCATTCACTGAGCCCACTGCCCTGCCTGCCACAGTGGCCAAAGGCAAAAGCACCTTTGCAGGGTGAACACACAGCGATATGTCTCTGTGATATGACATTTTGGGACTCAGCAACTTTTGCAGTTTATAGACTTTCACAGCTAGAGGAAATATTTCTGTATTTGAATAATACAAACCAGAGTTTCCTTCCAGTATTATTTCTACATGACTTTTTAAAATGATGTAAATTTTAATGTCCAAAGTACCATGTGGTGAAGCCTCTCTGCCATGAGTCACCTTTTGCTGTTTTGACTCTGTCATTACTTGAAGCCAGTTAATAGTTCTTGTATTAGAGGTGACAGTAAAGGATAATTTTCAAGTCACTTCTGTGCGCTGGTTGGGATTTAATAGACCTCTGTCATATTCCCCCTTACTGATTTATTTTCCAAACTGAAGAATCCCAGTCTGTTTAATCTTTTTCGGAAAGCTCTTCCAAACCTTTGATCATCCTTTCACACATCTCTACTTCCATAATTCTCTTAAAACCTTCTCAAAAACAGAGAAACTGTAACTGCAGACAGAATTCTGTTCACACATCTTTACCTCACCAAAAAAAGGTTTCTATTTTTCTTCTTATGCTTTTTTTAAGATTGCATGTCAAATATGGAATCTATTATGGATGCACAGCACTTCATAAGGACAGAGGCAAAAGGAGTCAGTAACACTAATACCTGAAAACAATTAAAATAGGTACACAAATAAAAACATCTGTATATTCTTCATCAAAACATGCAACTCCAAACACAATTGACTCAGGAACAGATCTTACCACTCTTTTTAACAGGTGTTAATAATGACAGAGTGACTAAATGAGATTTCAGTCAGAATAAAGTGTTTTTAAATGGAATTACTTAGTAGCTTGTTCAAAAATCCCTACTCAAAAGTCAGCCTATAAATTTTGATAGGCTCAGATTTCTAATTGTGGCTCACTTCTTTCTTGAAAAATAAAGAATATGATTTTGAGTCTCACTGTTGTTGTTTTTACTGGGTGCCTGAAGTGCATTAGGTGCCTCACAGGCAAGTGAAGCAGTAGGAGTCTGTATCAAGAGGGTTTCAAGCTAAACACACAAATTTGATTAAGAGGTTGGCAAGTGAACCCAAAGCAAAAAGATGACAAGTCTAGTGTGGTTGACATTTTTCATTTGAGGACATTTGGCAGTATTGTGATTTTTAAAATTCAGTTCTTCTAGACATTCTTCTAAAGACATTAACCCCTTATAATCAAGGTTAACAATAGCCTCAGTTTTAGTTTTCTTTTCCTCATTGCTGCAAATGTCATGACACACCACCTTGCTGTAGCATGCTTTATATTTGAGCAAAACCAGGGAATGGAATTTTTTTGTTGCCATGGATGACAAGCTGAAGAATCCCACAACCGGGAACTCTGACAGGATTCCAGAGGATATTTGACTACCCCAGTGTACAAAATGATGTGAACATCCAATCTAATTTGCATCTTATGCCTTTCTATTACTGAAATACAAAATGAGAAAAAAGGCAATATGCTTCCAAAGTTTCAATCCTGGCTTGAATTTCTCACTGATTTCACTGGAAGCTTTACCAATTTTTATGAAATACATGAAAATTTAAAATGCAACTGAGCCTTTGGGCAACGAGTCACAACACTGTCTATTGACTCAAACTCATGTAGAGTTAGTTTTGTGTGTTTTTCAACATGGGGTATAATGAAAATTTTGATCTTCTTATCAGATATTTGAAATTCACAATTCACTATAAACTCCAAACTTTTTATTAAACCCTAAAGAATTTTCATTCGCACATTTTATTATGGTCTAAGTGCTATTTCTGTTTCAAGTTTAACAAGAAATATTTCATCTATTGATTCTGAAGTCCTCTTGGCAACAATATACCCACATTATCTACTTTTGAATCTAAAATAAATCAGAATATTTATTTTTTTGTATTTTATTTCCAGGTCAGACCTTTTATCTGAGAGGTAGAGAAAGAAGGCAAAGAGTAGAGAATTATGATAATATCACATATGACTGAAAAAGGATCTAAGATCAAGTCCTTTCCATAGTTGTAAAACACCAGGAAGAAAAAGGTTGTCCATCTGATCATTGGGTGGGGAATTTTCACACTCATCAGTGAGGCCCTGACAGATGAGGAAAGGAATTTTAAAGGACCATATCACTTTGGCCTTATTGCAGTCAGAAGAGGACATGAAAAATGGCAGCAGGAAGAAATTCTATGTTCTGGAAGTGAGAAAGTAGAGAGGGGGAAATTATGAATTCCTCAGAAGTGTTTAACATTTGTAGTAGTAGTAGTAGTAATAAATCCCCCAATGACTAAGTTGAGGCAAGAAAAACAACCTTGTTTTTTAGTGTCTGCCTATTTATACTAAAATAACTTTGATAGAAAACCCTGCATATCCCAGACACACATGTGAACTGAAGACAAGTCTGCCTCCACATTTGAAGCTTTAGGAAAATATATGCTTATGCTACTGAAGAATATGAAAATGACAAGTCAGCAGTAATCCTGCAGGCCAAGGATTTCAAAACGTATGACAATACACAGCCCATATCTCTCAATCAGATCCTGACATTCTACCAATTACAGTATGCATATAAAGATATGGTCAGAAAGTGAAGCAGAGCTGAGTTATGTAACTAAGAGCACAAAATAGGTCTGACATTTTAGTATGGATACCAGAGGTCTCTGACCCACTATATTCTAGATTAAAGCTGGGCAATCTTCCCCTTCTTTCCTTCCTTCAAATTGCTTTGCGTACCAACCAATACACTTATTAAGGATCTGAACTAATCCCCAGTGACATATCTGGTAGGTGTGGGTGGCACTCATTAGAATATGCTCCCTGATAAATGATCTGCTGAGGTTCTGACAAAATAAATGCTTATTTTCATTATCAGTCACTTACTCCCTGCCACTTCAAATGCACATCCTCCAAGGTATGGCTTCAATCCAAACTGACATCTGAATCACAGTCAAACATGATGCCAGATTTTAGTTGCTAACATGAAAGCGCACATGTAAAAGTGGAAAAGAGAAATAGGTATTTACAATACAGAAACCATCTCAAATGTGAGTGCAGCTGAAAGAAGAGAATAATGCAATTAATTACTTGACTAGAGGGTTTGCAAGAGAAAGACTAGATGAGAAAAAGGAGTGAGTGAGAATAAATAGCAGCAGCAATCTGAAAAGCCTAGCTGGGAACAGTTTAAGAGAGTCCCATCTATCAGTGGGAACAAAGACTAGAAACAGAGTGATAGGAGCTAACTGGATTCATTATTGGATTGTCCAGCAATCTGTTGGCAATATGTACAGCTGATTTCATGCAAAGTCTACATCTGTCTTTCTGAAGCTTGTCAATGTCCAACAAAGTAATGCAAAGAAAGGATAATCAGGGTGTGTGTTTGTAGATCTGTGGTTACTATTAGTAGGGAAAGCCAGACATGACAAAAATAACTATATGATTCTCTTTGACATGAGATTTAGTGAAAGAATGTTTAGAGTATAACTCCTTTTCATAAGGGAGAAAAAGATACATATGATCTAAGCTGTATGACAGATGTCAAGAAGACTGATGTGTGGTTTAGGAAGATGCTTTTAATGACATGCTTGCAGTAGTTGGAAACAAACTGTCAGATTAGTAACAATTCTTTTTACTGCAGACCAGTGCAAGGAAATGGAAGTTCTGCCTTGGAAAAAACAGAGGGGAGAAAGATTTGCCTTACCATAAGCAAACAAATCATTTTCTTACCATGAGAGGAAAATTTGCAGGGGGAAAGTTTTAAGTTTTATTATCTTCAGTATTCAGAGTGCAACAGTACGTGTTAAACTGTATCAACTACTTTGGACCATGGCATTTTACTTTTCAGTGATAGCCATACACTGCAACTATGCTTCAAATTCTCGAATTTCTTGAATGGATAAACAATACTAGATCCTACAGTTGAGAAACCCAAGGCATAGAGAGACTAAGGGACTTGTTCAGGTCGTACATCATTTTAGCTCCATCTCCAGAGCCTCATTCAATGCCCTAATTACAAGATCTCCATTTTCCTTTGTAGTGAAACATGAGATTTACCTGGTGAGCTGTTGTGTTTGAGGTAAGAAGCCACACAGATGGCTTACAATGTAGGCTGAAAATGTGGCAGGGAAGAAAGCAGAAGAGAAGGGGTCTTGTACCCTGCTCCTTCTTAAGCCAGGGTGCCATGTTCAGAGGAACTCTTAAGGCACTTAAAAAGTTAAGTAGGACTGTAGGAATCTCTAGGGCAGTAACTGGACCATATGACTCTCAGATACAGCATGACAGTTGAAATCTTTCTTCAGATTTTAACTGTTCTTTCTTCGTAAGAAGTTAAACTATATACCATGGTAAATAGACTAGAATTCCCAGTCTTTAATTAACTATTCTTACTTAAATTTTTTCCTGTTTTCAGCTGCAGTTGCTGTTTTACTTGATTTCTTTTCCTATGTGATACTTTAATGTTCCAACGCAATCTTAAACAGATGGCTGCACTTCAGAGACAGGTGACTTCCCCAGAAAGGTCAGCAGTAACACACAGTCCTTGGAGATGAAAAAAATTATTTAAATGTACTGTTTTCTTTAAAAGAAAACAAATGCATGATTTCTGCAGACCCTTTTCCATCAGTTTTATTCCAAAGTCTTTTCTCACCTAATATTTCAGGAGCTTTGCTTTCCTTCAGAAGGCAAAGTTTTCCTTCCTTTCTTACAACATATTTTTTATTTATTAGTAGATGCTGGGCCATTCAGTACAGATCAATGCCCTTTTATGCTGATGTCTACACAGGCTCTTCTGTGAAGAAAGACAAGTAAAAGGTAAATATATCTTGTGAGTTAAAGGATTTGTTCAAGACAAACCACCAATGCAAATCAACAGTGGAAGAAGTAGGACTTGAAATATCTCAATTTAGGCAAGAAGATGTGAGTAGTACAGATATTAGAAATATATAGTCAGAATATTTGTATTGTAGAGCAGATGTCAAATCTGTCAAATACAGTCTTCTCCTAATTTTCTCTCTTCTTTTTTTTTTTTTTAGAGGGTGTATAATAATTTATTTTTAACAAAAACTGTCTAGTTTTTTGTTGCCTTTTCGTTGTTGTTTTTGGTTTTTTGTTTTGGGGTTTTTTTTCTTTTTTAAGAAAAGGACTACGTGAGCTTGGAGAAAGCAAATAAAAGCTCTGTGATTAAATCTACATTATAATGGAAGTCTCTGTACCACAAATGAATGTCAGATCATAGTTATGATCTATTATTATGTACCACTGAAAGTTCATTACTTTAATGTGTAAAACATGGATTAAAATGTGACAGGAAGCGACTACAAAGTACTTAATGAATCAAGTCAAACTGTACTAAATATTAGTGTAAACAGCACAAAAATAAGTCTGAAAATTAAAACCTACTTTCTTACATAGTTTTGGGGTTTATTTTAGTTTGCTGTAATTTCTCTGCAGTGAACATTTCTTTCGGGGCAAAATCCATTTCCTAATAAGTTTACATAATGTATATTTACAATCAGAAAATGATAATACAGAATGACTTTTACTATTTAAAAAATGGAGCACTTCTAGCTGGCTATCATTTCAAACGTAAAATTCTCATTACCTCAGGCAAAATATCTCATATATGGATTGCAGTAAGTGGAGGATGAGTGAGTCCTGCAGTCATAGTACAAGATGCAAGTTATAGAGTTCAAGGTCTTATTCCAAGCTATGTCCTAATATTCACATGTGCAAATAAACAAGTCACAAAGTCACATGTTTAAGGACTAATATTAATTACTATTATAAGCTGAAATTTTCTGGACCGGAACATGAAAAGTAGATACAGTATATTTTAAATTGGTCTCATAGTAACTGGGAAATACTTAATGCTACATTTAAATGAAAAAAGTAAGTATGTCTCTGATATGTTAATCTCAGTGTTTCTAGCAGAAGTGGGAAAGTATAAACTGCATTATGAAAAGTATAAATCATAGGTAGAACTTACTCTGTTTTCCTGCATCATCCATATTCAACAAAGATTAATTCACATGCAAAAAGTATGCAGAAATGTTTTAGTATGAGTAGGAAATGACATGGAAGACAGTCTTCCAAGGAAGTTGAAGAGAGCTAAGATAGTTTATTCATTGAAAATTAACAGCCCTATGATTATGATCTATCAAAGGAGTCAATGTGATCAACAGCAGAGCTTTCAGTGCTCTGATATAAAGCTGGTATAAGAACATGCAGCAGCAAACTGGACAGAAAAGTTTGGGTAGAAAGTTAGATGTTTCAATCACTAGAGAAATGAAGTTTTCTAATGCAGCAAAAGAGCTGCTTTAAAGGCGGAATTTGAGAGGGTTTTATGCTGCTGCTGCTATAATAGCAACAGAGTGGATTTGATGACCCAGAGGTTCTATTCCTGGCAATGCTGTAATTTCTCTGTAAATCACCTCAAGTCCTGAAATCAGAATAATGTTCTGCTGTTTCCTCTTTGAGTAAAACAGTCCCCAACATCTGAGAAGTGTTCAGATCCTTCAGTGTTGACTACTATACTAAAGGTTATATATAATCACATCCTACCTCATTAAATCATAAATCAGATTTGCAACAACTCAGCAATAGACAAACCGGTCAGGTTATTTATTAGGCACTTTATTTCAGACAGATTTTCTAGTTCTGAATCATCTACCAATACACAGAAAATCACTAAACTCATTGTGGCAATATAAGCATTTTGCTAAATCACTATCTAGTAGAGTTAAGGGAAATTTGTGATGTAATATGAAGTTTGCTTTGTCAGTATTTCATCACATTGGTGGACAGATATACAAGACCACTTCCAGGATGCTCATTATTGCACAAAATCCCTGACTTCACTACTAATAGTTGAAATTTTACTCTCAAATAGGTTTGTAAGGATTTTGTCTAATATAAAAATTACTGTAGTCAATAGGAAGACTCCGAAACTTTGAAAGACTAAGAATAATACAAGGAAGACCTTTTAGTAATGATATTTTTTCCCTTTTTTATTTTTTTTTACCACAAGTAGAGAAAAATAGCCATTAACAAAAGCTGATATACTGGGGCAAGAAACAGTAATATGGAGTTTTGAGCTCAATGATTATTTGATGGAATTGTTCTACATTGCTTATGCTAAGCTCTCAGTTGAAGCTTGCAGATTTAATTTATGGAAAATGCCTAGAGTGTTTGACAGATGCTATAAAATCAAAATGAAATAATTAACTTGAAATGAGAATAATAGGTCTAAGGACAAAGACATGAAAAGAACAACAAAGTAATTCAAGGTGGGGGAGCAGGGAAAACAGTGGGCTCCATCTAATTAGAGTTTTCAGAAGATGACTGAAGAGTTGACTCATTGCAAAGACTTTCTAAAGGAAAAAAAAAAGAAGGCTTTACAGGGAGAGGTAGAACACGGAGGTTCAAATATTTAGTTGGCTAAACATCAAAAAACTTGGCCAGCGGTGAAGAACCTCTATGATAGCCAAAAGAAGACTCACTTGATATGTTCACATTAAGACAGGAAGACTTCCCTGAACAGATATATCACTCAAGTACAAGTTAGAGTAAACAAATTACTCAACTGACTACACTTAACCATATAAAACACAGTGGGCTGCAAAATACAAAACATGAGATTATAAAGTAATACTAGAAGGGAGCGCTGTAATCACTTTCTGGGTAAAACAGGTATTATGGGAATTCGACAACTGACAGCCCTTCAGATTAAGGTGCTAATGTATTAGTCTATGACCTGCTCAGTTATAAGTCTCTTGAAATGTAGGACTGGCCTTCTAACAGGACCTGGGCACTAAATTGCACAACTTTGTTCCCCCCCAGCAGAGTAAACTCAAATAGGAGGTGAACTGCTGATGCAGTCAGTATGGCAGATATTTTAGTTTCTTCACAATAACCGCAAGGCAGAGCTTGAAGACAACGTTGTAGAATTCGTTAAATAATACGAAATGACAGCGAGGCGACCATCGCACAGCAATTGCACCCTACGGTTCTTAAGAGGCACGAGGCAGAACCAAATGCCTCCCTGATCCCTGCGGGCACGATTATTTTATAATAACCATGCCCACACCCTGCAGTTGCTGTTTGCCTTATAAAATATATTTCATTGTCCTGTGGTGAAGAAATTGTTATTATTTACTAATTAAAAATACAGAAGGTGGCAGTTTAAGCTGGTAATTAACAGCTCTAGTAGACCTAACATTGTCCAGTAAAGACTGCTGGCTCTTCCAACTCATGTTGTTCTGAGACATCAGTGCCTGTTACAATTTACATCCTAGTAACATGTGAGATTAGTCTTAGTCTGGTCTTCTAAAATTAGGCTCTGTTTCTTTCTGGGTTGCTCTAAGGTTCTTGTCAATAAAAGGCATTTTTATACATTGTAAAGAAACTTTAAAAAAAATGAAGGCCTGTTTTAGTGTATCCTTAAAGCATAGAAAGATAAATTTCTACAGCGTTAAGAGGAAAAAATAGAGTCATCATACACAAGAGAGACAAAGTGGTGTCACGTGGTTCCTGACTTTTATTGCATCCTCTGGACAATATTACCATTCCCTTGCTGTTTCATGAAGTTCAGTAAGAGGATGTTGATAAGAACAAGGACCAGTTAGCAAGCTGCAGGCAATTGCAAGGGTTTCTAGTTAATCAACAGCATGCATGTGGTCTATGCAAGGAGGACCACTTTCCATACATCAGTGGTTTAGTAAGTTCTGTGGTTTGCATGGCTCTGCTTGACCCTTCTGCTTGCTTATTCAACATGTTTTTTAAAAAAACATTCTATCATATGCTGGTTTTCTCCTGAACCTGCTCTACAGTCAAAGCGGGCTTCTGGTATCGAACATTTACCCAGTAAAAGGAAGTGAGGCTATAGGTGCAGGATTATGACATCTGTGCTGCACAGGATAAAGCAGAAACACACAAGCAAAGGAAAACTTTCCATAATCATTTAGAAACCCATAATAGCAAAGAGAATATAGACACCAAGCAGTAAGAAGGGGAGGGGGCGAGGTTATTTTTTTGCTACGAAGTAGAAGCCTTGTCTCAAAACAAGCATACGAGATGCAACTCTTACTGAAAAAAACCCAACCACACAAAACACCATAAAAATTTCTGACAGAACAAAATACTTGTGTAAACAGAGTTGCTTGAGGGTATCCTTACTGTTGCTAGCATATGGTGGCCCACTATTTGTTATAAAATAATTAAGCTCACAGAGTTAATACAAATTTGTTGCCCTCAATAAATTCTTACTTTCATAACTCCTGAGTTATGCGATTGTGGATTTGGGAAGATCCACACTCAGCAGAGCTGAAGCTATTTGTTGAGGTAGTATGTACTAGCACCACAGTCAAATAAAGCCAGAGCACAAAAGGAGCTAAGAGGACTACCTTCTAATGTTGTTTTTCAAAATACCCTTGATCAAGACATGATAAAGGTTCGCTGCTACTACTACCATTTGTTACAGATTATACAACTGCTCTTTGGAGTCTGAGAACTGCTTTTAATTCATCAGATGTAATCTTTCAAATGACTACCAGGTTCCCACCTCCTCAGTCTTTCTTGTACTTTCTTAGATAACTTACAGCCTCTAATGGAACATTGCATAATAGAGCAGCAGCTTTATCCCTAATCAAGGTTTTGAAAATTATGCCTAACACCTTTTAGGCCTAAAGAAGAGTAACTTCACCTGATAGAAAGAGCACTCAATTTTATAACACCCCAGCTCAACATTTCATGACAAATCATGGTCACCAAATGTAGACTTGAAACCACCTTCCCCAGCTTTTAAGAGGACAATTGGCTGGGAATCCTTTACTCCCTAATCGAAACAAGTCCTGAGGGAGAAAGCTCTTTGTTTAATACTGCTAACCAGCTAACTCAAAAACACACTCTATCTACCCATGTAGAGTAGGTTAAAAGGAAAACGTGAAAGAACTTTGCATAAAGTTTGAGGCTAATAAAGGGAGAAAAAAAAGGCAAGAAAAGGACTGTGTTTTTCTTTTTAACTGGTGTTTTCCCCTGCTGTCCCTTACAAAGCATCTAACCCCTAATAGGAGCCAAATCGAACCCTCTGAGCACCTCCCTTTTACAGAGTGCTTAATTCTTGACAGCTGGGTCAGCCTAGAGACTCTGAAATCCCTGTGCTTAGGGGATGCAGCTGTGGACTTACCCCCAGTCAGGGGGAATGTTAACTCTTTCCAGGACCGGCTCCAGCCACAATCCATGTACAGTGGCTGCCTGTAAAGTAAGATTGCGCTGTACACATGATTAAATGCTACAGTTCTCTGCAAATACTCTGACAGGGAAGTGTTTCTTCAATCTATGCCATTGGAAATCTTTCTCACAGAGGTCTCACTCTTTTTCCCCTGCAAAGTAAACAAATTTGCTGAGAGATCGGTTTATGCTATTTTGCACTCAGCTGATATTCAGAGCTAAAAAACCAGAGTTGATGACAAAGTGATATTGAAACAAATTGTCACCCTAGGGGCTAAATTTGCCTAGATCCACTGCTCCCTTAAACTTTCTGTGTGGACTTACACATCAGTTAAGCAGTCCAGCCCGTTTACTACTATGGAAAACAAAATTGGATAGCAAAGACAGCAGCTGAGATTAGGTGTATGAAGCAGAGCTCTCTCATTTACTCATTTGGTCATGGCACAAGTGCAGCAGGAGGAATGCCTCTCCCTCCTCCCATCTTTGTATGTGCCTAAGCTGACTCCAACCACTCCAACATTTTTCCACTATGCACTGCATGTATATGCTTTCCACAGTGCTGGTCCAGGGGAACCTCTGTATATGTTCATTATCGTGGGCTCTCCAGACCATTAGGAGGCTGGATAACTAGCCAGAGGTGCGCAGATAGAGTGGTCATTACCCATTACACACATCATTACCCTTGCTGCAGGAATTGTATTGGGCCACTTGGCCTGCTCCTCCCACTGGCACAGTTACAGAACGTGCTATCTGTTATGAGCATGAAGCTGTGGATCTAGATATTGCCATTTACTGCACCAAAAACTTCTGTGCCTGTATGCAGTGATGTATGAGACTGCTATACAGAAACAGAGGTATGCAATAAGTATTTTTTAGATATACATATTTAATGTTTGATTAAAATATAGTGCATGACAACTCAGCACCTATTAATCAAATTATAGATATTTTAACTTTCTCTATAGCCAAGAATGATTGCAACATACACTGTCTCAGTGTCAATGCAATACCATGTATGCTGGGCATGAAGTTCATGAAAATGGCTTACCAGGGCATCAAATCCTATTTCTCTCGAGTACTAGCATCCATTTCATACAGCCCTTTTCACAAAGGTATCAACTTCTGACAATATTTACTACATATCTAATCAGTTTCATCCCATCTACAAGGCTATTACAAGACTTTTCCCTTAGGTAGTAAAAGGCTCAGCAAATTTCCAACCTATTTTAGTTCACAGCAAGCTTAATTTTATTAACTCTTTTGCCTTCGTGAAATTTACTCCTATAAAGTAATTATATAATGCAATCATGTCACCCCCAGTGGGAGAGAATGGACTAAACCCAAGATTTTCTAAAAGTGTTCAAATCTATATTCTTATTCATTGCACTGGCTCTTGGCCTTAACTAAAATACACACACACACACAAACAGTTCACACAGTTTTCAAAGTTAATACAGTTCAGCCTCATGGGCTACCAGCTGTAGCTCCTTATTTGTGTGGAAATTGTGTGAAATTTGAAGCTGCCAAGACCTTCATGGTAAAAATAATCACAGGTGTATAGATCGTTTCTGGAAAAGTTGATTTTACAATGGTAGAGGCAGCAGTGAGACACTGTTCAGGAAATGTCCAATTAATCTAATATTTCAGAAAGAATAAAGTAAATAAAATCTCAGCTATTTAGAAACATGCAGGGCTATTTCACTAGCAGACAGCAGAAACCCTGCTATGCTTTAGAGCAATAATCTGCCAGTAGTTCATTAGTGGCTTTCCAGGTTGATTAATACTGGTAAATGGTTCAGAGCAAATCAGAACAATCAAACTGCCTTATACTGCTCTAAACAATATCAAAGGTTAGCCCTTTCCTAAAGGTCCTCCAGTTAAGTTGGTGTGTAAGCTCATGAAAAGAAGTGCTCTTACGATTCCCATACTCACCATGAGACAAAGCAGACAGTACGAAGCTTTTATTCAGATATGTATTACCCAACAGTTATCCATTTGCATGATGATGGAGAAAATGAAACAGATACGTGGAAAGCAATTCAACAGCTTGCACTGGAAAATTGTTGATTGATATTGTGCATCTAAGCTTAAGCTGCAGATTTATGCTTCAGGTGGATTGTGTTTTATCTCTGAGTCTCCTCTTGGGAGGGGGTAAGAATGGAATTGGATTTATATCCCCATGTTTTCTGAACCAGACACTGCCTAATAATATAGGAGTCTAGGTACAGAATGACATTAAAGGCTGTGAGTATTTGATGTTAATCAATGGATGGCTGTCTCAGTGGGAGTTTGCTCATTTCTGCCTTAAGAGAGCTAAATTGCTACATCTAGCTATGCTGGGCAGTATTGAAACAAGCAGTCAATACTTTTTTCCCAGAATCAATATATAAAAAAAGTAACTCAATGGAAGTGACCTGAGAAATGTGCTAGGAGGAGGAAAGCAAGAAGCAGTCCACCTTGTGCACTATACCTCATGCTGGTTAACCAGACTAAAACACACCTACACTCCTAAGAAGATACAGTATTTCAGAAAGAAGTTGCCTGTCCCAGAATTGTCTGTGTAAACTCCAGAACAGTAAGACTGCAGATTAAAAGCAGACAAGACAAATATTCCCCTGTTCATTGTCACCTGATACAGAAAAACACTTAATCATTTGCTTAAGTGTATCCCCATTCAGCCAAACTGTTGAATTTAAGTGCTAGAAAGTCAATAGGGTATAAGCACGTGTTTAACAGCATTGCTGAAAGGGGCAGTTTTCAGCTCAGGATGTGGAAGATATGACATGAAACACTGCTTTCTGCATTGGCCTTTGCCCAGTACCAAATCCAGCTTCCATGGGGGACAGCTGGATCTCTTTCCGTCCTTAAAAGGATGGAATGCTAAAAATGTCACAAGTCGTCCCCCTTTGAGAGTTGCTGAGCACTGGGAATTTTCCTGATCTTTCTCCAAAGGACTACAATCTCCTCTATAGGAAAGAGAGGGAACAAGGGAAATTCCCTAGGAAAAAACAAGTCACGTTTCTGACCCAAGGTGGAAGAGTGCCTTGCTGAGACTGCTTACTGCTGCTGATCTTCATTAACCCAGTATTTGGGGAGCACTGGAAGGGGCTCACCGCTGTTTTGAATGGGAGAATAAACGAGAGCCTTCCTCATACACTATGGTGCATTTCCATGAAGCAGCTGAAGTACAAGTGAGAGCCGCAGAATTTGACAGACTGAGTACCAAAAGACAGGGAAAATGTGCAGTGATGTGGTAACACAACCCATGCAGTAAGGCTGTGTGTCTGTATGCCTGTGCTTGTGTGTTTATGTGTAGGAGAGCTGCACCTGTGTCTCAGTCCCAACATCTGTTATATTAATGGGTCAAGCGTGGTCTTTACAAAAACAATTTATTTATGTGATTTGCAAAACATAAGGAGCGTTTTAGTGGAAGAGTAGAGATACACCACTGATCTGATCACAAAGTAAACACAAGTGACAAAAAATTAGGTATTATACTTCAGAAATAATATTTTCTTATTATACAAGCCTAGCAGTAATTTCATTAACTTCTCACAGTCTCAAAAGAGGCAATTAAAGTTACTGTATCATAGGGTCCTAAAAATTAGAAAGAAAATGGAGGGTTGTCATGATGTGTTTTTAACAGCATATCCACTAACTGTTGGTAAAAGCTCTCTTCATATAAATGGAGAGGCAAGACCAAAGTCTGGTAGGCAGCATCCTGGAAATGAAAAGCACCTCAGTTCTTCTGTCGCCCTGTACTGTTGTGATATAAGATCTTTACTGACAGCTAGAATTTGGAGTCAGATTTGCACTTAAACTGTTTGGGTTTTTTCCGCCTGTAGTTTTTTTCTAATATAGCAGCCAAAATAATAGTTTGCTTGAATATTTTTTTCCCTTAGGCTTATCCAGTATGAAAAGTGTGAGTGCTTGGAGAAAATGCACTTGAGATATTGTTGTTTCTCTGGAAGTGGTGAGTCTCTATTGAACAGTATATGCATCCAACTCTTCACCTGAATCAGCAACCCAAAAATAAGCTTAGGACTCTCAGGAATAGAAATATGTCTTCTCAAAACCCTCAAGGACTATTTTGGGTGCTAATACACTTAGGCAGCATGTCCTAGGAGAAAACCATTCTCTGGGCATAAACCATTACACTTCTGACAAGAAGCAACAAAAAGAGCCTCAAAAGTTGCCCATGGCAGCTGAAAAGAAGGGAGTGTTATTGGATATGACAGAAAGTGATGGGGAGCTAGTTGCTAACCAGGTATATAGGCTGGAAATAGATGATTAAAAACACTGTGAGCCTTGAGTATTGGATCAAAGGAATAGCTAACTTTTTTTTCAGCATCTCTTTAAGTAGAGGGGACACAGTTTTTCCAAGGTGGCAAAAATAAATCCAAACTTATTTTTATCTCTGGTTCCAGATCATTAGTTGTATAGACAGTCCCAATTTGATGCTCTCTATTAAAAAAAAAATCTAGCTCAGCTAATGTTCTTTATGCTTTTTCTGTAGAAACTGCTTGTCAGTCATCTGGGATACAGATTGAAAGCAACTAGAATAAATCATGCTCTAGTTGAAATGAGCAATCTACCAGTTTAGGAGAACTTGTTTTAAAAGAACATCTTTTTTTCCCTTGGTCTTTGTTACATAAGTCTTACACAGCTTTTTAAATACAGCATAGTGTTTAAAGAACTAGCTTAACTTCAGGGTCATACTTAACATCAAAGTAAGGTAAATGTTTGAGACTTGGTTTTGAACCACTTATTGAATTGTTGTACTACATAAAAGTCTACAATAATAAAGTAATCAATTATCAAAACATTTCTAAGAATTTTGCTAATGCTTTAGAAACCATTTAGAAGATTAAATTTAGTATAAATTCACAGAAATGTGACAGACATGGTCAACATTCTTAGAGTGAACATTTAGCAAAATATGCTCTTTTTTATGCCTCGTATGCCTTACACAAGCAAACTCAAAAATATCTGGTGTTTTCTGAAGCAAAGTTAAATGTGTTTCTCAGATGTTTATGTTAATTCTGCAGCTGTGTATTCAAACTTTTATATAAAGTATATCAGATTTTGAAAATGAGAAGCATTTACACTAGAAATATAGCTTGCAAGTTTAAAAAATTACTATAAAAATGTATCTTTGCTAACATTATAACTCTTTTCCAGTTGACAGTAAGCAATCCCTTTTCCACTTCACAGTAGTGCCTGTCTGGCCCTTTTTCTCATAGACGGTGGCAATGGGAACACAGACAGTGTTTATTTTTGATTCTTTAGGTCTTTTAGAGAATCTAAGATTTGGACATTAAACTACTCATTGAATATATATGCATTTCTAAATAACATTTCACAGCATCTGAATTAGATATTTAAATAGAAAAATAAAAGGTTCAAATATAATTAAAAAGGTTAACTGAAATTTTCTCTTCTTTTCATATCTAAGCTTACATGTAACCATTTCATTCAGAGAAGTACTCATACCTTGTAATGAAGAAAGTTTGCTTTTCTTTATTTTGGGGAGAGTAATGAAAAATAAACCCCCCCATAAATAAATCCAGCCATAAATCAAAAGCTGTGGTAACATCAGGGTTATGGTGATCATTTGAAGACTTCGGGGAAGATTAGGGAAAACAACTTTCTATTGATTTGAAACATACCTCTCTAAACTGAGAGATACACTGATAAACAAAGCTACCTGGGTTCAGTTTCATTCCCAGAATATGAAAATGAGAACTCAGAATTTGACACAAACTGACATTTCCACTGTCGAGATCTTGTAACACTTTAAATAGATCACATTTGGTCATTATTCCAAATCATAGAAATGTGATCAGTAATACTTCTTTCATACTTCTAGAGACCTCTATAAAGAATCAATTTTTTAAAAAAAGTCCACAGCTAACTGAGAAATGTCTTTTTCGTATGCCTCAGGGCATATAATTGATAATACTCATCCCAATTGGCACTTATTGCAGGAAAATGTAACCAGCTGCACAGCAATGAAAAATCATGATAGGACTTTCTTTTACATACCAGTGCAGCCAGAAACATAGTCTGGAAGGTCCCATTGGCCATTAAAAACTGTTCTGACTGTAGTGAGGTCATGTTAGGTCAGCATAGATGCATATATTACTGACATTTGTATTGTAAGTAGACATTAACTTGAAATTAGATTGCTATAACCCACTGGAGATTAAAAAATGTGTCTATGCTTTGCACGGTTGGAAAGGAGAACGCAAGGAAGTGGTACACAGAACTATAGTTCTCCACCCAAGAGGCACAGATAGCAGCTGGGTCAGAAACCAAAATACACTAAAAGCAACATCTACATGGACACACAAAAAGTCTATCATCCTGCTTCTGGAGAGGCACTGGGAAAGTAAAGCCACCCACTAAATTTAATGACATTTTCCTTCTTTGGCTGCACATCTCCCAGTCACTGTCAGAAATTCTCATCCAGTAATTTCCCCAGTTTCAAAAAGATATCCTGGTACCACGGGGAAGGATTCAACTAATCTGAGTGAAAATACACTCAGCTGAGAAAATTTTTCATACAAAATGATTATTCAGTCATAATATCATTAAATGAGATTAAATAATGGCTAATAGAATTAAATTAATCATGGTTAATTGATTAAAGTATATGCACACACTTTTTCAGAATGGTACCTTCATTTGAAGAGAAACTTGGTCTAGGTATGTATGAATAGGGAAATCAAAGCAGTGCAATGTATTGGACGAAGCTGATAAAACCTGGCAAATAAATGCAACTATAACTTGTGGGACTTAAGGTTTCAAAAAGGGAACAAAGTACCATGTAAATGCAAGAGGATATTCCCAGCCTGCAGGTGAGAATCATATTATTTTGGGATTATGCAGTGTAAACATGGGATATTCCTCAAGCTACTCTCATTTTGTCTGCAGTGTACCTGTTATCAGACTATTTGAAAGTAGCTACACCTTGAGCATTTAATAGCAATTGGAAATTTTCAAACAATCAAAACTAATATGAGTATAATAATATATTGATTTTAGTGTTTTATAGTGCCTCAATGTTCTTGAAAAAAGGAAACAGATTTAATATTCTAATTCAGCTAAAAATAAAAGCAACCATTTAATTAATTAAAGTTCATGTCACTCAATTAAACTGTGAGTTTAGAAACCAGCCAACCATTTTTATAGTTTTATACAGCTATCATAAATACTTGCTGTAGACTGAAATTTTTGCAATTTTTAGCTTAAACTTTTTTTTTTTTTTTTTTTGGTAATTCTAGGAAATCCATTTTGGTGTTAGGAATAAAAAAAACAAGTAAAAAAAGTCAAAAACTTCTAAAATGTCAGATTCTGAAAAGAAAAATTCATGAAACTGGCTTAGAAATATTAACAGTACACCAATGCTCTCTAATCCACAGGTTTAATTTATTTGTGTCTCCAAGAGACATATGTCATTCTGCACTCAGGCCAGTGACCACTTCCCCCATTTCAATTAAAGTGTTTATCTATGTCAGTTTCCCATTTTTGGGTAGAAAACAGTAGTGGAAAGGACCTTGGGAAAAAAGAGCTATATTTATGTAATACCTAACAAATACATCTAAATTATAAGGCACCAGTCTCATTCATTGATTCAAAGCCTTTAGCACTAGGAAGAAGTTTGTGTTCTGCATATAACAAAATGCAAGGTGATTACATTGGTGGTTTGTTCCAGAGCAGCAGTACAGTTTTCCAGTCCATATCATGTGTTATTTCTGTTTGTAGAGTATTTTGGTACTCAGAATCCGTTTGGAGGAAGCTACTCTGAAAGATCTATTACAGGTGCATGCAAAACGTGCACCAGCACCTACAGGGAAAATATGGTTTGAACCAATTCATTCTTTGTGCAGTTTCAGACTTCATGGGTAGTTGGGATGTTCGCTCTCAGGTCCAGACTAAGTGTAGTCTAGAGGAAAATACCACAGTGCATGAGAGTAGATATAAAGGCTAAACAGTACCAAATGTTTAGATCTACTGTCAAGCTCTTATTGTGTCTAATTACCTACTAACACAGTTACAGCCTAAAACTCTTTTGCTTTTATTTAGGACCATTATTTCTCATTCTAGACAGTAAAACAAATTATTCTCTGAGAAACAAATTCCCATTGTCATGTAAAATAGCATTTACATACCAGAACACTGTCTTCACTCAGTCTTCTACAGACATCACAACCCAATCCTTCACTCTTTCAAGACTTTTCTCCTTGCTTTCATCTGGAGCTGCTCTGACTACTCCACACCTTCCCAGAGGTGCGGTGCCAGCCTTTATTTGCACAGTGTGAAATGCAAGGCTTATTTCATATATAGAAGAGGCTTCTTTTATACTTTCCAATACAACACCTGCAGTTTTCCAGTGAAGAAAAAGGACATAATGCTGATTCTTACTCACTTAAGCTCCATTAAAAGACATGGATCCTTTTGTACAACATTGCTATGCAAGTGGTTGTTCTCCAGTGCACGTCTCCAAGCTGATTATTGCTGTCTAAGCACATAGTCTCACAGTAGAACTCTGTGAAATCTGTATTTTCCATTTTATGAGAAATTTTGCTTAAAGTTCCTACAGTAATGTATTAGTGCTTCATTTCAGAGGAAATATTGTCATATTAGAAATAGAAGAAAAATACTTGTATTGATAAACTCAATACATTTCATTCTCATTTTCACTTGATAAAAAAGTAACTTAGTCTATACATATATTATTGAAACACTCATTTCAAAGTAAAACATGCTTTTTAAAAAAATCTAAATGAAATAATTTTAGTTGTTTCCTTACCAGCTTTTAAAGAAGTGGCATAAAAATTGATGTGTTTCAGCAAAATGTTTAAAGGAGCTGACATTTTCCTTTGTAATAATTTGTAATGTCAGAAAAATTTTGACCAGCTATTCTCTGTGTGATATCAGGGTTAATTTTGCTCTGGATATTGATTTGAGAAAATATTATGCATTAAGAAAAACCTCAAAGGTTGGTAACCATGAGGGGCTGGCTCTGTAAAATGTGGAGGATAGTATTTCCAACTGAGATAAGTCTGCATTTCACATAAACAGATTAGAGAGTTTAGAGACAGTACAAGCTAACCAGTTATTAAATAATGTGATAATACAAAAATTATCAGTGTATGAAAAATGGAAAAATGTCACTGAAACAGTTCTTCACTGCAGACTGTTTTGAATAAACTTTCTTTTTAGACAAGTTCAAAAATACCCCAGAACACCAGGTGTTATTAAAGTAAATAAAATAAAGAAAAATGCATGTAAGTGATGAAAAATAGTTTTTACCCTAAAGCCTTTGTTCTGCATTTATTTTTCTTAGGAGATGTTGAGAATATGTATTTTTGTTCTGATTATTCAGATTTTAAAAATCTCAATAAATGCTGTAACAGGGCCTGAACATTTCTCCAAGACCTGCAAGTGCTCTCCCCATGAAGCAGGAAGGCGGTAGCACCCGAATGGTCTCTGGATGCTATTCTGCTCCAACAGCAGTAAGTTCCAAGGTAAGGATGTCTGAATTTTGCTGTTAAGGAAATTCTGATCTGGGGTGTTAGGATGAACCCATCTCTGTTGAGCATGCTTTAAGCTTTTATGGAGTAATAGAGTATTAATAAGCAGAATTCATTCATCTCATGTCCTCAAAGCATGACACAAACATTACTGATTTAAAAACTGTAAACAACTATATAAGCAACCTTCTTTTTCACATATGAATAAAAATAAATCAGGATAACTTCCTTTTTGTGATAGTTAATCTTCGATAATTTAACCTACACCTTTTTAAAACGATTAAAAGCGATACTAAAGTTAATTAATGTCTACATACAATCGGTATAGTATTAGTATTATCCATAGTTGCGGGACATGGCATTTCAGGCAGATGACAAATGTTCACACACTCTGTTCTGAAGCTGAGGCAGTAACTCAGGACAGACAGAATAGAATGAAACGTAACTGAATTAGTTTCCATGCATTTCTCTTTCCACTCTCAGTCATACAAAATGACTGAAAAACTTAGAATGATTTTCTCTCCTTTTCAACTGTCTATCCACTTTCCATTTTGTCTTACTCTTTCTCCAAAAACAAATTTAGCCCTAGAGGTGGATCTCAGCTGAGATTTGCTTGCACTAACCTGTGTACTGCTTGCTGGTTATGTTTCTTCCTTCTGTATATTTTTATCTATTGTTTTTACAAGTGAGAGCTCTGTCTGTCTGCTTCTCTCTATGCAGTGCCTAGCACCATCAGGTCCCACTCTCCATCAGCCATTGTGAAAATCTGTTACTCAAGCTGTAGATTCAGTACAATTTTTGGAGGGCAAAGCTGCTGCTGTGTGTTAAAATATGAGATATAGTCAAGTGTTGCCACTTTGGTATTTACTTTTTTGGTGTTCTTTAGCTAGCTTACTGTGCAGTAAGATGGACTATGGGTCTGCTTCTCAGCTATGATACTATTGCTTCGACAACATGAATGCTCTAAAACTAGATGTAAACCATTCACTGAAAATACACCTTCTGTGGGGAGCCCTCATCCTGCAGCCTCTGCATAGCATCAAAAAGGCAATGGGGTTTTACAGAAGCATTGCTTCCAGAGCCCAAATATAGGAAAAACAGGGGAGTCAGGCAGTTTTAAGCTGTGGAAGATACATTATTTCAGGAAATCTACTAAAGGTATGTAAAAAAAAATATGCATTTTGTCAAGCTTCAGTCCTTAGCCCGCAGGTCATACCTCCACTGCAAAACTCCTACAAACTGGAAGTGAGCAGAAAACTTTGCAATATTAGTGCTTGCTTCCATACTTGGTCAGGGACGACAGAAAGTACATTCACATACAGAAATCACAAGACTCCATCTACACCAGGATGTAGGTGCTTTAAAGTCCTGTCTATTCTCAAGCCACTCTGTTAGCTGTATTAATTGAGATTCAGGTAAAATGGTGCTAGTGTTTTCTAACAAATGAAAAAAGCAATCTGCAAAAAATAGGTAATTAAAAATATCTGCTTAGAAATATCCATTTGAAAGGTGATTACACATTTATATGTTTTTCTCTGACAGTTGAATGGGGCAGTTTATGAAATATATATGATTTTCCTCTGCCAGATTTCTCCCAGTAAGTAGAGGAGGTCATCCGCCTTTATTGGTAACATTTGATCTGCAGCAATTCACTGTCCTTTAGCAGCATGAAAAGCCTCTAATCAACTGGTAGCGTGAACCCCAGCTGGAAAAAGCTGTATACAGTAGTGAACATGGTACCTGTTCAGAATGAAAATCTACTGCTCTATTTGCTTAAAGCTACAGGCAGGAAATAACCACTCCTTTCAGGTTAGTCAGTTTGAATTTGATCTTTAGAATACTGGGATTCTGAGGATTTGCAGCTCTTGGAAGGTGCTAATGTTTGCAAGAAGGTGACTAAAATGACCAAAGATTTGCATGCAGAAGTCTTTCCCCGCGCCTCTATTCTTTTGCATAAGTAATGAAAAAAAAAAAAATACACCTCTGAATGGCATCCCATTTACCCGACAAAGAAAGGAGCAGGAGATGTAAAGGATGCAAACATTTTTTGTGTGTGTAATTTTAGCACAACAGTTGTTGACAGTCTCCCACAAACATCTCAGGCAGAAATCAGTTAGGAGGAAATACACAGACATGATTGTTTACCAGTAAGGACAGGACCCAAGACATACCCTCTATAAATGTAGTGTATGACAATACTATTGCCTGAAGACATCTTCATAAATGCACTTAGCAGATCTATCAGATGTGATCCCTGACACACTAATTCGTCAAGGCATTGTACAGAAGAATTAATCAACTGTATGCAGAAAGAAAGATTCAGACAGCAACTATAAAGAAAAGGCACACGTGCAATTCCTACATTTTCTGGCTTTTAGCAACTCCAATGAATGCAGCCAGATAACAGAAGTTGCCTCAATAAATGCACACAGGAAACCAGTGAAGGTAAGTGAAGCTGTGCAGGAGACACTACAGCAGCCAACAGAGAACAGCCTGCAGTCAGAAGATGAGGATTTGCACTAATATATCTGATAAAGTTAAAAAAGAGATAAAAACGAAACCAGTCCAAAACCCATCAGCTGGGATTAGACCATGCTGGTGAGAAAGCAAAGGAGAAAGGGACAAAGATCCAGTCAATGACTTTCATTCAGATACGAGGTATGTTTTGGGGAACGGGGGGCAGGCCCCAACTTTGTGGCCCCAGTCCTGTGGAAGCTGGTGAGGAACCGATGAAACACAAAGGAGAAAGCCAGCTGTCCATACCATGTACTAGGCCTACTCCACATCAATATGAAAATCTGATTATTCTTGTCTGTGAAAGTAGAGTGCAAATTCTGCTAATTTCTACTAAGGCATCTTGGCCAAGAAGAAACCAGAGTAATTTTCCATGTGGAGACCAAATATCTATATAATTTTTTTTTCCTTTCTGCAAAGAAGGAGAGAAAGAAACAGATGTGACAGGACAGGCCATGCTTTCAACACCCTGTTTTACTCATGTAAGCTGTACCTTGACCCTTCTCCTTAATGGTGTTGCTTCCTTGACCGGTCACTCTGGGACCAAACTTTTGGCCTTCATCTCTGGTTCATAAACTCATCTGTGGTTCTACCTGTAAAGCTTTTTACCTCTGGGAAACTGTCAATACATTAATAAAATATTTTTTTTAAAAAAAAGCTGCCGTCTAAACAAAACATTATTTATTCATTCATTCAAAGTACATAGAGCAAATGAATAAAACAACATGCAGGACTATAAAAATATTTTCCTTTAGTGAATGCTTGATCTTTGAAGCATTATTACTCCCTTGTCATTACAGCCACTACCATCTTTAGCCAGAAGAAACATATGGTATATTGTGTGAGACCATGAAGCCCTGTCAGCGTTCACAGACATTTTCAGTGCAGTTCTGGGAAACTACTCAGCCCTCTTTCTCCCTTTTCATCACCAGGGCACGGGTGCAAACTGCAACACTACACGGGAACTAGGATAGCAGTACTCCACCCCATTAATAGCTTTCCCATCATTTCCCCTGGAGCATCAGGTATTTTCTAGATTACCTTTGCTATTGCTGTATGTGAGAGAGATTTTCCCAATAGGCTTTATTGCTTTTAACTCTTTTAGGGAGGAAAATGTTAGTAAGGTAAACTGAGGTACATTTGAGAATGAGAGAATAAGTTTTCGGTTTATATTCTCTTCATGCTCACATTTTTCCATGCCTTCTGTCAATCAGTTAGAGGAACCTGTCATGCAGTATGCAAATAAGAATATTAATGAAAATTCACTTAATTTAAAAGACACATAAACAAATGCCTAGCAGAGAAATTCTTGTTCTCTTTTTATTTCAATTTCTTTTTTTTTCCTTAATAATGATCCATAAATTCATGTTTGTCTTTACAATACAGCTAAACCCTAAGAAAGAATGACGTACCTCATATTTTAAATAACTACTATAATAATCAATTTCATGGGTTCTCCAAGGTTGAGAGTGAATTAACCAATCAACCTCCACTTTAATCAACTCTTAGGTGATTAGGGCAAGTGATTTGCAAGGCAGCATGAACAACACATATCAGCTTGCTGAGTTTCTGCTGACTCAAGAAGCCTTCTGTGTTTGCATAATAGATCTAATAAAGATTGAGAACTACAGCTGGGGAAGGCTGCCTGATATGAAATACTCTGTGAAGGATGTTATGATGATAATCTTTCTACTGCTGTCATACAAACAAGTCAAGTTGTATATATGTTTTGTTTACACATATCCCCAATTACTGGCTGGTACCTCACAGAGAGCAGCTTTTCAAATCCATGATAAAAAACATAGGCTTCTTCTATTTAACTTGAAACATCTGATACAACTAATTAAGCAAATCTGTTCAATGTCATTGTGCTTCTTTCTCAGATAAAGCTCTCTTGACCATTTTAAATGTCCTCCTGAGGAAAAAATCCACTCATGAATGTGAAGAGTTCCTCAGGATCCAGTCCTTACCTGGTGAGAGAGATTAACGATACCTGGTGATGTTGTAACCAGTAAGTGGTTTAAATATATGCAGAATTTTTTCCTGGGAACTTAAGTGCCAATATATTCCATGCTCTCTCCAAATGCATGATGGGACTTGAGGGAGAGCTATTTCTTTGAATCCTGACAATGTAAAAGGGTTAAGCCCAGGATGCAGTCTAAATTATCCAGGAGCCTACTATGCTGAACACCTGCAGGCTCAGGTGTTTCCTCAAGAAAAATGCAGTTGTTCGGTATTCCTGAGGATTTACCCAAATAATATGAATAGCAACAACAATTGTTTGGGTACTGTCTCTAGTGAGAAAATGTGCAGACAGATCAAATATTTACATAGCCGAACATAGGTATTTAAAATAACTGAAATTACTTGTATCAGTGTAGTGCCTCAGGTACACAGTTCCTCATGACTTCAGGGACTGTTACGTGCTGTGATGTAAGAAACACAACTGGTCCTTTTCTTAAAGCCATCTTGTCTACTTAACAGTTACATCCCACTGTATCTCATCTCTTTTTGCCTCAGATATATTCTCACAGCCATAATCTCATACACATGAACAATTAAGTGCCAGGCAGTCAGATCTCTGGTCCACTTGAGGATATCAGAATTTCGAGAATTTTCACAGGCTCCTGTCACTCTAGGATTCAGTGAGAACAACAGCCTGACAGTGTGAGAAGACCATCACAGGGCAGTATTTGAATTTTCAGACAGTCTCAGTAGAGGGAATTGCTGAAGCTTCTGAAGCTAGACAAGAAACTTTTAGGTCCCAAAGCTGACTAAATACTTAAGAATAAGAAATTGCATTGGGTGCTCCCAAGGTGGGTTTAACAGGCTCTCCTTCCCTCAGCTGACATGAGAGACCACCTGGAAGTTATTACTTTTTAACGTCCAGCCAAACTTTGCATGTGTTGTGGCAGTTAAATATTTTTGACAAAAACTACTTTAGTATCTTGACAGTAGCTTGCAGAACTCTAAGGCAGTCATAATATATGGCCCAGTACAACACCCACAGAAGTCAATGAAGGCTTCAAATTTTAGAAAATTAATGAAGGGCTGATGTACAAGTTTTCAGCCAAGAAGTGGTTTTTACTCTGTATCCAAGCAACCCAAACATGTTTAAACAAGTAAATTGAGGTTAAGAAGTATGTAATACTCTTAATAATCAAAACTGAAGATAGGCTGTGTGATGTTACAAGGATAGTAAAGCTTTTTCCTCAGGAACTTAAAATCTAAAGCTAACTACTACTGCAAGATCAGGCTAAAATTACCAAAGGAGAGATACAAAGGGAATCAACATGCCTTCCCCAATCTGGCAGTCTTGCTCTACTTCTCAGCTGTACATGGGGAAGGAGAGGAGCAGTGGAAAATTCACAGACTGTGATACCTGGGAGAATACAACTAAGGAGGATTTAAGCTTCAGCACCACCTTAATACAGGCTGCTGTACCAGCTGGATAGTCTCCAGGTGTGATGCAGGCAGTCCTGAGCAATGTGTACACCAGCCAGCCCATGAGGCAGCACTGGGCTGAGCCTGGCAGCTCTGACCAGAGCGCTCACCCTACTTCCCAGGCACAGATGTTTGGCCCTCTTATCTAGTCTGCAGAGGCTGGAGAGAGAATACCACCCATAAAGTATATGGAAATCACTTCACATCAGCTGGTCCTTTCTTTTCATTGAAACTGTCTAACCTTCTTAGAAGGACCAAAGGAGGAATCCAGGTTTATAGACAGACAGTAAACTGTTTAACAGGATTTTAGAAAGTAAAGCTCTCTCTATACATAAAACAAACACATATATACCTTTGCCAGAAAAAGTCTGAAACAGAAACAATACACAGGAAGAAACACAAACTCCAAAGAGAAAAATACTTGAGTGAATTCTGCTCAACAAAGGGCATTGAAATGGGTTGAATAAGTCAAAACTGAGATTTTTAAAAAAGCATTACAGTATATGAAATAATAATTATATAAAAATATTGTAGTCATTCACTTCATATTGCAATCATTCACCTCAGGGCTTGCTTTTACTAACTTGAAACTTATGAGACTACCACTGCAAAACTTAGGAGTGCTACAGCATGCAACATATATCAGCATAATATTACTGTAACTATACAACACAGTGCTGCACCTAGTCCTAGTTAAATGTGACATATGAAAAAATACATTCAAACATTGATGTCTATTGCATTTTTTCCTCTTTCACTTCTCTTATACTTATCTCATATACTCCTTTGTATTATTATTCCAGATACCATTAACACATCTTCATTTAATATAAAAAAATAAATGTACAATTCCATGAATATAGTAAAATATGTTTGATTTTATAGCATTTTTCTTAATGTACATAGAATTCCCATGTATATTTAAGTACTTCTTTAATTGAACAGAGTTCTTAAAGACAGTATGAAAATCCTACAAAATAAATCTATCAGAAGTTTAAAGGATCTACTTCTGAGCTGGCAAGTTAGAAACCCACCATGGGAGTTTAGAATAATATTTATTTTGTAAAATAATATCCATTTTATAAAGAATGCAACTACCTTCTTACGGCCTTCCCAGGTATGCTTATAGGTATGATACAGAGTCTGCAGAATGAATTACAACTGCACAACATGGAAACAAGACACACGCAAACCCAACTAATCTTCAAATCTGGTGACATGGAAACTTCTTGGTTTAGTCGAGTAGTAAGTAGTAGTAATGAATATTACTCCATAAAAAAAACAAAACATATACAAGCAACTCTATAAATAAATAAAACTATAAACTGAAAAACATCTGCCTTTTCACAAAGGAAACCAAAGGAAGACATTCCTTAAAAAGCCACTCCCTTTTTTTTATACATGTATTTATTTACAGGTTCATATGTATTTATGTTCAGAAGGACTGTTCTCAACCTTAATCAGATCAACATGCTTGTAAATGTGTATATTTTTCATAAACTTGGGTGGGCTACTAATCTCTATAGCCCTAATAAAAAGAACTGTGTGGCAATTAGCTCTAACCCACTCCTATATATAAGCACTATTACATACTGGAAGCAAATTATCAGGACAAATCATTAGAGTTATAATAACAAGATCTGGAATATATTGAATATCTGGTTACATTAGCACACATTCCAGCATACCTTAGGAAATTAAAGGAAATATTCTCTGAAGAAAAATAATCACTCTATTTCTATTATAATGCCTTAATTTTTTTCAAATATTTTCTCATTTTGTAGCATAAGACATTTTAAATCAAAAATGAGAAATAGTAAATAGAAAATCTTTCAGTAAACTTTATTTTTCGGAACCTGAAAAACAAGCCACTTGTAATGTTTCTCTGTTTGAATTTTGCATAAACAACCTATATTTCAATTAGTGATTTGAAAGAGAAAAAAAGAGACAGGTACTAGAGCCATCCTGAAGGTAGCTAGTTCAATAATATAACATCTGCTGATAGAAGTTTTCAGACCCTCAGCACTGCTCATGTGAACAGGCTGCTGTGTTTTCGTAGTGTCTTAAGAGTTGTCTACTACTTGTCACGAGAACCAAACCAGAACTACTTCCCATCTTTTCTGTAAATCCTTGCACATACAGGTGGGACAGCCCATGGTGGGAGGACCTGCAGCCAGGCCACTGCTTTGGTTCTTTCTGTCACCATCACTGGCTTCCATCCCCAAATCCCTCTCAAGGAGCAAGCCGGCAGTCAGCCTGGACCACGGTGGTCACTACAGTGCAAAATGAAGAGTGGATTGAGTTATCTTTAGGCTGTAGATGAACATCAAAGGAATAATGCTCAGGGCACTTGGGAGTGATGCAGAGGAAAGGAAGGACCTATATCAGCATGAGAAATTACTCATCAGCAGACTAATCACCTACAAGGCTCCCAGGTTAATCAATGTATGTAAATCTCTGATGAATCTGTCACCTGTTTGCTGGCACTGTACTCTTTAACACTTTCTTACTGGCTTATTTTACCATTCTTGTGAGCCTTGTGACCCTGCAAAGGCACTGCAGTGTTGCAGTTTCAAACCG
Organism: Sclerurus mexicanus; assembly: GCA_013396755.1. Lineage (NCBI taxonomy): Eukaryota > Metazoa > Chordata > Aves > Passeriformes > Furnariidae > Sclerurus > Sclerurus mexicanus. The sequence continues at coordinate 329,349 of VWZF01005181.1, read as the reverse complement.
CACCTGAACTCAGAAGCACTGCAGAAGCATGAAGGAATGTACCTTTCAGCATCCTTGTCTCACTCATCTTCCAGCCCATAGTCATCTCGGTGCATAGCCCCAGAACTGCTCAGTCACTACAGCTCTACTAACAGTGACATACATCAAAACATCAGATTTCAATACAACCACCCTGTGCAGGTACAGAGAAGCCGATATCTTCTAAAATACGTCTCAAAACAAAAAAAAATATGATCATGCTTTTGTTACTTATTTACTGCATTTTGAATTAAAGCAATGTTTGTATCAAGCCATTTAATTTATTCTTACTTATAAGCTTTATTTCCTAGTTATTTGAATCTCTCATTACTTTGAACGACACTGAAAATGGGAACTAATGTTCTTGGTGAAGAGTCTTGATGACAGAGTTGCCTTCTGTATCTGGACAGACAGAGCATGATCATTTGCTTTGCACAGAAACTTGCCACTGACTTCACAGTTATTTTCATTAGAAACTCCACTAACAAGGCTAGGCGACAAGCCATGGCTCCATACCTAATTGAAAATTTGGCCTTTGCTCTCAGAAGAGGAACTTTATCCTTTCATTGTGAATGACCAGGTCTTGGCTTCTTTCCTGAAGACATGTAATTCACCAGGGAAGTTTGCTATTTCTGTTTGTTCTCAGTATCTGCTCACATATGTAAAGGTAAGCATGTGCCTAGTCCCTTCAGGTCTTGAAACCTACTTTATTTGCCCCAAGAGAGCAACACTCAGTCCTGAATAAAGTAATTACATTTTTTTAAAATGTAAAATGATTTTAATTACCTAAGTCTTTTTTTAACATTACCATACATAAAGGAAAGTAGCCAGAAGTCTTTTCCTGGGACTTACGGAATAAAGGTCAAACACTTTCTTTAATTCTGGCCTTTGAAATACAGACTTTAAAACATGGCCAGGAAACTACACATCTGGCACCTTTGTTCTTACTGTATTAATCTGTTCTCATCCAGTATGAGGCCTGAGTTAATGAATCACTGGTGCTGGATATGATCCTCAGGGAAGTTTTGCCTTCATTGTACTGTGTTTTATATTGATGGCATGGTGCTGCAGAACTAAAACAGACACCTGTCCTGGCTCAAAGGCATGTCTTTCACATGATCCAGCTAATAAAATCATATGAATAGGAATTTATTACTGAATTTTATGAACACTAAAGTCACCATTTATATAGTCCAACACTGGTCTGATCCTTAAGACACTACAGTATGTTATGTTGCAGTGTTCTGCTAAATAATCTGAGCTGGCTGTGACATAGCTTGGGTACCAGAAAGACCATATTAGCATGCTGCTCTAGTAATATATATTACCCTGATCTACCTTTTTCTAAGCTAACATTTGAGCCAAAATTATTTTGATGGAAAGTTACTCTGATCAAATTACTACTGTTTCTATTAGCTAAGCTGCACACAGCATTCAGTGATTGGTCTGATCAGGCACCAGGAATAGAGACAACCTTACAAAACTGTTATTTCTCACTTAGGCCAGACAGCTTTTCCTGAACTACCCAGAAGAAGGGATTAAATAGGTTAGCTAATCAGAATCTCGTGAGCAGCCTGGTATGGGCCCAGGGGAGCGGACTGAGGTCAGGAATGTTGATGAGATTCCACAATTATCTTCCTGCTGAAGAGTTTGTTTCTCTAGTCTCTTCTGCCTTTTCAGTCCTCTTCCTCTACTTACACTCAGTTAAGGCATTTGTAAAGACAGGCATCTCTTTTCTGTTCTCCTGAGACCTGGACTCCAGGGCATTATGTGCTTTGTCATAGGTAGCAAGGCTGCTCCTGGACTCTTGCTCTGACTGAACAAGCACAGCTTCCTGCAAGAAGTAAGGCAGTGTGCCCTGTTTCCCCCTTCACAGCCAACCCGTGACTATTGACTGGACAGAGTGATAACCCTGCTGCCTGGATTCAAACAGCATGTGAGTCTAAAGAAGAGTCCATCTGTTATCCTCATGGGGAACAGGAAGGGTTTTAAGCATGGAACTCAGCCTTTACTCTCTATTCTCATGGACAATCCTTTACAAGTGAATACAGAGTAGTACTCAATGCAAGCAGATTTCTAGATAATGATACAAATTCAAATATATTAGAATTCCTTCATATATTTGCTCAATGGCTTTTTGAGGCCAAAGTTGAAAGACTCTATGATTTTAGAGGGAAAACAAAAGTGTCAGGAGGATGGATATATATGCTAGTTTAGCATAAAAGCAAACAACATACAAAACTCCTTAAAAAACTACTGCTTTTAGAGCTCAAAATCAATGCCCTTTGAAATTATTGCTTCCTGGAGCAGTCCTTCCTTGTTAAAAACGTTTGAGGTTCTTACCTGTTCTTGCTACTCAAGATCTCCCACATCATTATTATAGCCACTAATTTAGGAGAGACAATCAGCAACATTTTGTCGCTAATGATTGTTTTATCTAGACACCATTTTCAGTCCTCATTACAGTCTATAAATGGTAAACTAAAGAGAAATTTTCAAATTTCCTCACTGAAATACATTGAAAAATGAAAATGTCTATAATGCAAAAACCATGGTCTGGTGCTGTACAAATGTGGTTATTAAACAAGTCAAGCTAGTCAGGCTTATCCAGCCTTCAGTACCAGACAAGATTGAAAGCATCAACATGTCAGCTCCAGAGAACAACTGCCCAGAGAGGAACTGACAAAGGCTGGAATATTTATTAAAAAGGATTTTTCAAAGTCTAACCTTCACTCCTTCTCTCATTCCCCTTGGCTTTCTTATCAGTATCACATACATACATAATATACAGGGCATGTAAGACAATAGATCTATTTGAGCCATACCTTAACTATAGCTGAAAATTATGTCTCTTACTCCCTTTGAACTCAAGCTATCATTTCAAAAGAAACGATAGCTAAACAGAAACTCAAAGCTTTAGTTTGCTAATCCTCCTGAAGACTTCATCAATTAGTCTTTGTGTAGTAGCATGATGCTATGTTACTGATCTTAAGCAGGAAGGGACTTCTTTTCGGAGTTAAGCAATCAAGACATCCAGTCTCATTTAAAAGTCACCAAGTTCCTCAACTCCTTCACTATGCTAGGACAACTGCTTCAGAGCAGTCCTTCTGATTGCTAAAACTTATGATGCCCAGTTGAATTCATGTCAGTATTCTCTCTAAAGACAAATAGTCCTTTTCCTTTTCCAACCTTTCCTTGTAGAACAAAGAGCATTATACTAGCCTAAATGAATCATTTTCCCTTCTTTCATGGTGTAGTATATTAGTTTTCTTGTTCTTCCCAGTAAACCTTTTCTGTTACACCTTGAAATCATGTTTCTGGCCTACAAGGCCAATGTACTCATCATTCCAAAAGAAATCTTATTTACTTCAGTACTGTCAATGCTTGCCTATATTAATTGTTTTACCAGACATGCATGGATCACTAATAGTGATGAAATAATTATCCATGTGTGTGACATGGTTATACTAGTAAATTAAGCTAATTGAGGTGCCTGCTCTCTCCTTTGCTCCTCAGCTCCTGAGCCTTCCAAGTGTACCCAACAACTCTACTGGTAGAAGCAGATAGTAAACTTTTGCTGCCTCATATACTGTGCACAGTTACAACAGAGGTAATGGTTAATTAATACATGCAGTTCAGTCACATTGTTTTTCCCTGTCACTGATGTATTCTCCCAAAGATTTGGAGAAATTACCCTTGGTTTTCAGTGTGGACCTCTTTTGGATTAAAAGTAATTTAAATTATCAAAGCAAATTTTTACACTTGTATATTTCATTGCTGAATGGATAAGTTGCTTGTCAAATATGACATCAACTAGTACTTCACAGGCTTTGAAATGGGCTTTTAGGAAAAAAAATAATAACTGAACACTGTTTTGGCCCATATTCTGTTCAGTAAATATTTTCAATACAAATAAAAATTTAAATTTAATATCAAAATTCTCTTTGAAAAGTGGCGGGTAATTTTTGAAATGGACTCAGTCCACTTCAAGTCCAGACAAAAAATAACTCTGCCACATACTCAAGTTTAAAAAGAAATATGCACATATTTTAGCTTTCAAGAGTTGTGGTTTTTCCAAATAGTAGATTCAGAGAGTTAATATGAAAACAAAGCCTTTCCTATCAGCTTATGCAGACAATAGAGCAGCATAGGATATTATGATCTTCAAACCATGCAAATTCATGGATCTCACATGCTACAAGTGGGAACTTCATTTCAGACCTGAGCAAATTGGCATGGCAGGATCAGCAAAGTGGCAAATTAAGGAAGGAATCCTAGGGACCAGCCCAGTAGCAGAGTGGCCCCAATCTTTTTTTCTAGCCTCAAGAATGAAATAACAGATGTCGAGATCCTTTGTTATAGCCCTGTTGTGACCTGCCTATAGATTGGGATATTTGAATTTCATCTCCCTGCCTCCAATAAGAATTTCTTTGAAAGTCTGATGACATTGGCTTTGTGTAGGTGAGGTGGATTTCCTCTATAGTTAACATCAGCACAGTAACACTTGCAATGCAAAACACAAACATTTTCTTAACAGTGCTAAATGTCCTCATTATTCAAAGACATGGAAACAGGCCAGAAACTGTTCAGATTTCCAGTGAACCATTCAAGCTAGCTATGCAGAAGTAGGTGTTATACATGTGAGAAGGTACAGAGAAAAGTGACGACTCTGTTGGCTGTAGGAACAAAAGCAACAACAGTATAGATAGTTTATAGTACTTAATCCCTATAATCTGAAAGGTGAGAAAGGATCAAGAGGACTGTATTAACTGAAGTATATCTGATTTTAAGATTATGGTTGCTGCTGAGAGATAATCAAGCACACATTTTAGAACAGTGGGTAAAATGGAAAGGAATAATTTCATACCTAACATTGGAACTGCTTATCCCAGAAAAAAATAACGTCTCAAATGTTTCCTAAACAAGAAACAGTGAAAAAGCAGGGAACTTAGGGTTGTCTTGTGTCCTTCAAAAGACAATCAGTATAACTTTAAAGAAAATAATACTTTAAAAAAATGAGCCTCAATGGCCCAAAGAGCCTTTTTCCATTCCGACACTCCTCATGTTCTTCACAATGTGTCTTTTTTTAAACATTACACCCCTCAATTAACTCATAATTGCTGTCTGTGCCATATGAATTATGCAGCATTTGATGTAAATTCAGATTCCCTGGCACTGAACAAATCTAAGGGCATTTCAGAACTTGGTGTAATTACAAAAGTAATCCCTTTAGACCAAGAAAGAAAATGAATATCATCTTTTTTCATCCTGGTTGGTTTGTATGGTACTCCTGTGCTAAGTTCCCCTTGGGCTGCTGTGACAGTGCCTGTATTGGTTCTGGCTGAGATGGAGTTCATTTTCCCCACAGCGGCCCTTACAGAGCTGTGCTGCATTGGGAGCGAGAAAGGTGTTTCGTAACACACCAGTGTTTTGGCTACTGGTGAGCAGTGCTCACACTGCGTCAAGAAGGCTGTTTCTCTGACATTTACCCCTCACCAATAGTCTGGGAGTGGATAGGATCTTGGGAGGAGATATAGCCAGGAGAATCGACCCCAAATGACCAAAGGGATATTCCATACCATATGTCTCCTCAGCAATAAAAGCTAAGAGAACGAAGGAGGTGTGGGGCATTTGTTTTTACATTTGTCTTCCAGAACAACCACTATGCATACTGAAGCTGTGCTTCCTGGAAAGCAGCTGTACATTGTCAGCTGATGGGAAGTAGAAAATAAACCTTTTGTTTTCCTTCTTTTCTCCTGAAGAAGGGAGTGATAGAAAGCCTTGATGCACACCTGGCATCCAGCCAAGGTCAGCCCACCACAGTGCAATGACAACTGAAGTAAATGAGCACAGTTCAGAAGAAATTAAAGGAGCTAGCTCAGCTTACAACAGCAATAGCTGGGGCTTTAACTAATTTCTCCTCAACATTCATCATTGTTGAGTCCTTTTCTGAAGCTCTAACTGAACTAGAACCTGAGTGGAAACATTACTGAAAGAAATAAAAAAAACCCAACACCAAAACAAGTCTTGCAATGTACTATGCTCTGAATTACTCCACCTTTGAAAGATACAACCTTTATCCAAAATAGCAGGAACAGAGAGAGGCTGCAGAAAATTAGTGCATTGAAATATACGGCAACTTGTAGAAGAGTGGACAAAGGAATAAGACAAGTGGCAATGGGCAGAAACTGATGCACAGGCAGTTCCACCTCTGAGGAAGAACTTCTTACTGTGCAGGTGACCATGCACTGAAACAGATTGCCCAGAGAGGTTGTAGAATCAAACTGTGTGGATGAAATCCTATGCAATGTGCTCTAGGATGACCCTGCTTGAGCAGGAAGGTCAGGCCGGATGACTCACAGTAGTCCCTTCCCATCTTCTCCTTCATCCTTTGTGATTCTCTGAATATTTCACTAACTCCTTATGTCTGTGCTCCTTCCTAGCATCAGCTTTATAACAGATAATAAATAAAATGTGTTAGGAGGGAATCTAGATCCTAAGTGATTTCTAATGCTCTTGGAAACTAAGAGACTCTCAACAAATGTTAAAAAAAAAGTTATCGAATTTATGGGCATCAAAATTTTTCAGTCTACCTAGCACAGAAAAATTTATTTCTGAAACTGGTCTTAGGCTGGGAATATATTTGACATATAGAGATTCCTTAAGAGTCTGGTGAATGAAAGTCTAGTAAGACTCTCTCCAAACATGTTTTCCTCCTAGTTTAATGAAATATTTTCACCACAGCCATCAATATAGTTCCTTTTTTAACTAGTCCAGTTTGACTGTATCTCAATCAGATTTAGTGATACAATGAGTCTTTTATAGTCTTAATCTATTTAACAAAAATGTGCTATAACCAATACAATTACAAGAAAGCAGAATTTCTGAAATACATCAAGCATACCAATAAAACTATTAAGACTTCCGCAACTTACTCATTGTATTTACTTTGCCTGATCACCCTAAGAAACTTCTGAGGCTGCTGCACAAATAGGAAGGAAAATGGGCTATAAGCCATGAAGTGCCTGTGCTTAACATCCTGCTATTGACCATGCTGTCAGGGATATTTATGCAGCCCTTCTGATGGATTATCTGACTGTGTTATGATCTTTATTACAAGGAATGTATGAAATACAAAAGCTCGACTATTTCTCCTTTAAAGAAGAAAGACGAGAGTCAAGAAAGATGATGTGATTCTCCTGAAACAACTTAAAAAAAATTAAAAATCTGTGAGATCAAGGATACTTAGTTCAGCATGGTCAAACTTAGGCTTTCTCCTCTACAACAGAGGTTAAGTAACAGTCTACCTCCAGTTTTAACCTGGCAATCACACTCATTTACCTAAATAGTCAAGGGGGTGGTGCAGAGGGAGAAAGGGGAGAGAAGAATCCAGGACCTTTGTCAATATCCTGTAAATACAGAACTTTTTGCCAAAATAAAGCGCTGAAAAATCAAACTGAATAGATACTAAGTTCCATACAGTTTTTTAAAAAATTGTTACCAATATTCCTCAACCTTAGTATTTCTGGCTTCTGGTGATATTTCCTCACTGCCTATAAAGGGAATCATTAATATTATCCCTGCTTTGCTGCCTCTTTGTCTCCCCCTTGCCCTTCTTTAATCTCTTCATATGGAGACAAGTGCTGTAGTCTCTACTGAAAACTGAAGTATAACCATCTAATTGTTAATCAGCCAGTAGAAAGTGGCTGATAAAGCAAAATGCCAGGATAACTTCCAGTTGAGAGTGTGAAAAATTAGGTAAAATTGATCTTTGGTATACTTTTACCATAACTCCTCTTTCTGGGTACTCAGAGCTTAAATACACATTCTTAAAATCGAATGTCCTTCATTTTCAACAAATGTTATTACAAATTTGAAGTCAATTGATGGTTTGCATTGACTTGAGCGGGACAACAGTTAAATGATGTGCCCAAGGTCATACAGAAAGCCTGTGTGAGGATGAGGAAGATTTTATTAGCTGTGTACATTAACATTTTTTCTCTCTAGCTGTAACAGCTCTAAAATTTATTGTCATTTCCCTAGGTAGTGCTCTGTATTGCTATCCTGAAATCATCTGAAGCAAAATCATTTTCTTTCAGAGGTTTTTTTTTCAACACCCTAAAAAGGTAAGGGAGTCTGACTTTATTTCCTGACACTTGGAAATAAAGTTGCATTGCTACTGAAACAAAATTCAAGAGTAATTATGCTTCTGTGTAAATATTTGTCAGTAAAGCCTTTTATTCCCCTCTCCCCCTTCAAAGTCTGCAACATTGAAAATAGTCACACCACGGAGCACAGAGATTCCTTTCTGAACATTAGCCATCCAATCCAGCTTTTTTTAGAAGCCACCAAGAAAACGGTGACCCCTTCCACACACATATAATACAGACAGTCACTCATGCATTAACAGCCATAAACCCCCAAAGGTCGTTTCCATGACAACCCCAGGGTCCTTAATGACCCTGACAGTTCAATGATTTTGTTTTGTTTGAGAATGAAGGAATAATAAGTCTTCTCCCATCACCCCCTACTCCCTCCGCTGCACTGATATGCTGTTCATTATCTGATCCTAGGCTCAGCCCTGGAGACAGAGCGGCAGCCAGCTCTGAAAGACAAGAGCCTCGCTGCAGACAAAGAGCATCGGAGGAGCTGAGCGTGCTCAGCATACTGCAGCAGTACCAGCCTCATTAATTCCATCACTAGCCCAATGAGTTTAAGCAAGCGCCAGGGGTATTACAATAGTTTGTAGCGATATGTTGCATAAGCGAGGCCCAAATCACTGTACAGTTATTTAGAAAGTACATTTTGCATACCACTAGCAGGAGAGCTTTTATTAATGATGTGTACCAGAAACACAATAAGACATTGCAGCTAGTCTGCAGCAAGACCTATAATTTTAATGATGTGACGAATAAGGCAATTAATGAACTTCAATATATTTCCCATATGTATCATATTTAACTTCAGAAAACTGAAGAGATATCCAAGAGAAAGAAGTGTAATAGTGCATCACTAAATGAGTAGGCTATTCCTAATGCTTTGAATGCACATTTCTTAGTACTTCTCTTCAGCTGAACCTTCTATTCTTTAATTAGAAATCAGCTACAGGTATATACAGACTTCCATTCCCAATATTAAATAGAGTCTTCATTAAATGCGACAGAAACTGGCTCGTTGATCCAATGTCATTTTTTTACAAAATTCCGCTAAAATCTGCTTCTATTGTTTACATGAAATTATATACATTCATTTGATCCCAGTCCAACATTATCTCATCATGATTATGCTCGTGCTAGTGCCATATTAAACCAGCTCTTTTGTGACCTATTTTATGGATGAACGGATCTAAATTGTCTTTGTTTTCCTTCACTTCATAGATTAACTGTGCATTGAACATAAATGGTATAAATTACAGCTTCTAAAAGGTTTCCCTAACTAGTATCAACAGCCATTGGCCTTACAGCTTTCAGAGTGGTTGCAGGTTCCGATTTTGTAGGGAGACCACAGTTGTGTCTTCCTCTTCCTACTTGTACAGAGACCTCAAGGCAGTGTACAGGAACTAAAACACTCAGTATGGCTGAAAGGTCCCTGTTTTTTCTTTATAGGTAAACGTGTTACTGTTAGGATAGGTTTGTACCTGCAGTGTAAGAGGTGGCCCAACTCTTCCAATGAGAGAGAGGGAGAGAAGTCTTTAACGTGCTTTAGATCAAATTATATTAAGTTCTCTGTATTCATCCTTATTCTATAATATTCAAGCCTTTGATTGAAGTGCCTACCTTCAGATGGCTTCAGGAGAAACTTGGTATGACACAAGACCCTCAGGGTGCACTCATCCTTAGAACATAAGCTCCATAATGCAGTCATCCAGAAGCATTGTCCCTAACTTTTAGTTCAACACCCTGGCTTTTATCCAGAAAAATGTTTTAGACAAATGAGCATTCCCAAAGAAATTATCTCTCTCAGTACCTGAAGACAACGAGCTGCTTGAATTTTTGCTGCTAATCACATGCTTATATTCAGTTTTTATTTGGGTCAAGTTACTACTTTCTGGGATAGAAAAATTAAAAAGAAAAATATAAACTTTTTCTTTATTCTGAAGAGTAGAATCTAATGTGAATCAAACTACTTACAGAGGAAGTCAGAGACAGGACTGGAGCACAGACACTAGACCCTTCTGCACTTTCCTAGCACTCAATTTCCACTCCCTCAAATGTAAGGATACACCTTTTAATCTTGCCTTCACTCACTTTATTCCTCTTCACTACAACCAAAAGCAAGGTCACTGAAAAGTCAGAGGCAACACAGCAACCTCCAAGTCTCATGCAGGAAAGAAAAGAGACTTAAAGAAAAAAGTTAGCATCTTGCTTTTACAGCTAATCATTCTCAGCAGCACGTCTTGATTGTATACTACAAAGGTAATCCAAACTATCAGTTACAGACACACTACAGTCTATGTGCTCCCCAAATATGACATTTCCTCCTGCATGTCATCTATGTTTCTCTCCATGCTGGCAGAGTTTTTCAAGTTCTGCAGAGCTTCCCCACAGAGCAGTATACATGCCTTCCTAAAAAGTCCTTTGCCTCTCAGTTTCGTTACCATGTTCTATGCATACCCTATGTTATGCAGAAGAGGTCTTGGTCTGATAGCAATTAAATATGCCCAGAGGCATGGATCCTCTCTTCCGAGTGCACATGCAGTTCTCATTAATGTTAATGTCAGCTATGCACCTTATCATAAGGAGAAGCAGGGAGATTCCTAAAAGTACCTAACCTGGGGAAAACCAAACTGGGGGGTGAAATGATGTTGTGTGTGTACATAGAATGCAGTTCTCCATTTCAACCTGGTTTTAATAAACAATGAAGTCTCCAGAATCACTAGGGAAAGAAATTAAGCACCTAACATGTCAGGATTCTTACACAGCGTCCAAATGTTACTACACTGCCTGTTTTTGCCCTTGTGCCAGTAACACAGTCAGCTACAAAACACAATATGTGGCCCTGCAGAAATCTGGAGATTTTTTTATTACTTTTGCCACAACCAGAGACACTCAGAGAACCTGGGTGAAATCAGGTGAAGTGTCTCTCCTCAGAAAATACATTACACAAACATCTCTTCCCCAGTAAGTTTAGACAGAAAACAGGCAAGACAGGCAAAAGAAGTAGTTATCTCCATTTCACACACTAGCAGTAGAGGCATATGCAGATGAGGTCACTTTCCCAAGTTTACAGTAACAGAAAGGAGGAACAGACAACAAGTTCCCTGAAATCCATTCAAACTCTCTCACTACATGAATGTCTTTCCCCAAATCTGAAAGTGTCCCCTCCTATCTCATTCACTTCAATAGTTCTTGAAATAAAAACAACCAAAAAGGACTACTTGTGCAATTGCTTTTCTTACATTTTATTTTGTTATAGGCATATAAGTGCATAGTAACAAACAGCTTAAATTCCTTTTCCAGCAAAGATCAAAAGACTTCCACAGGACCAGGTTCTACCATCTTTCAGGACAGATAACCCATCTAGAAAGTGAAAGATCAACCCAATATATAAAACATGTTGCTGCATGTTGTTTATGCTGCATTCTGTTTATAATCCAAATTTGCCAGGGACTATTTTAAAAATTGTTATTGTACACAATTAAGTACAAAACATGCATCATGCAGAAAGGAGATAAGAAAAATGTGGTTTAAAATGAATGACCACATGGGAATCAGGAGATCATCTTAATTGCCATCACACAGCATGTACACAGCAACCAGGGGATCAGGTCCAGCCAGCATGAGTTCATGAAAGACAGGTCCTGCTTGACCAACCTGATATCCTTCTATGACAAATGAACCTACTTTGTGGATGAGGGAAAAGCTATGGGTGTTGTCTACCTGAATCTTAGCAAAGTCTTTGACAGAGTCTCCCACAGCATCCTCCTGAAGAAACTGGCTGCTCACTCACGGCTTGAACAGGTGCACTGTTTGCTGGCTAAAAGACTGTCTGGATGGCTGGGCTCAGAGAGGGATGGTGAATGCAGTTGCATCCAGCTGGTAGGTGGTCACAGATGATGTTCCGCAGGGCTCAGTACTGAGGCACATCCTGCTTAATATCTTTATTTATGATCTGCTTGAGGGGACCGAGTGCACCTGCAGTCAGTTTGCAGACGAAACCAAGTTGGATAGTAGTGTTGATCTGCTGGAGGATAGGAAGGTTCTGTAGAGGGATCTGAACAAGCTGGATCAATGGGCCAAGGCCAACTGTGTGAGATGCGACAAGGCCAAGTGCCGGGTCCTGCCCTTGGGTTACAACCACAGGCAGTACTACAGGCTTGGGAAAGAGTGACTGGAAAGCTGCTCAGGGGAAATGAGCCTGTGGTTGCTAATTGGCAAGTGGCTGAACATGAGCCAGCAGTGTGTCCAGGTGGCCAAGAAGGCCAATGGCATCTTGGCCTGTATCAGAAATAGTGGCCAATAGGACTGGAACAGTAATGATTCCCCTTGTACTCAGCACTGGTGAGGCTTCACCTCTACTGTGTTCAGTTTTGGGCCCTGCACTACAATGTAGGCACTGAGCTGCCCAAAGGGCAGTAAAGCTGGGGAAGAGTCTAGAGCAGAAGTCTTATGAGGAGCAGCTGAAGGCACTGGGGGCATTTGGCCTGGAGAAAAGGAGGCTCAGGGGAGACCTTATCACTATCTAGAACTCTGTGAAAGGGTATAGTGAGGTGAGTGTTGGTCTCTTCTTTGAAGTAACAGCAATAGAACAAGAGAAAACAGCCTCAAATTGTGCTGCAGAGGCTCAGATTGGATGTTAAGGAAAATTTTTTCACCAAAAGAGTTGTCAAGCATTGGAACAGGATGCCCAGGTAAGTGATGGAATCACCATCCCTGTAGGTATTTAAAAGACACACAGAAGTAGCACTTAGAGACATGGTTTAGTGGTGGACTTAACAGTGTTAGGTTTATGGTTGGACTTCACAATCTTACAGGTATTTTCCAACCTAAACAGTTCTATGACTCTGTGAAGCATACCTGAATATGTGTGAGACAAGCTTTTCCCATCAGAATATTAGTAATAAGGGGAAAAACTCAACAATGAAGTGTCTACAAACCATGATTCATCCCTTCCAACACCACAACGATTAAGTATGATTTTACTAATTTATTTGGAAAAGTTAAAATTTCAAGTTTTCACATACACACTGTCTTGAGAAACAAAATTGCAACAAAGTAAAGATTTTAATGGCTAGAGCAGAGATCTAGGAATGAGGACTGGAGGATTCTAGTCTTTATTTTGCTACTGACTGCCTATCAAAGTCTGACCAAGTCACTTCAACTGAGCTTCCATAAAGCGTGTCCTAAATGTCTCAGGTGATGTGAAATGTACTTGGGGTTACAAAACATTTTAAGATACCCACAGGGACAATGATTCAAAGTGAGGGTAAGTGTAAGGTAGTGTTAGCTACGCACAGTTAATTATTTACATTAAGGTAGTATCTCTCTTTGAATGTGTAAAATAAATGTGTGCTGAACCAAAGAGAGAAATTTCTTGAAATAGTGTAATTTAAGAGCAATTTGAAACTCAGAAATATGCATTTCCTTTTTTTCCCCAGCACTGACACCACTCATACCTATAATTTCCATGGCAATGAAAAGAAAGGCACCTGAAATGAAAGTGTTAGAATAACAAGCTTTTTCCATTTCACTGTTAAGACCAGGACTATAACTGCTAAAGTTCAGAAACAGCACACCTGAAAAAACATTTTTTATCACCTGGTTTGCTAAATTGTGATCTATGGCAATTTGCCCAGGCCTCCTAAGGTGGCATCAAGACACTACTGTTATTCCTACCAGTACTAGCTGTTTGTGCTAGTCTAGGCACAGTTTGATGTCAAGAAACAAGCTTCTACTGCCAAGAGGACAAGTATTTAATGCTGGAATAAAATACACAGAATCACAGTAACCTCAAACTTTGATGCTCTACTTCTTTATATTGGAATGATCATGAAACCTGGTAGCATTTTTGTTTTGTTTTTTTTTTAAAAAAAACCAAGTGGCTCTATGTTATTTGCAGAGTCATTATTAAGTTACAGATGATTTCTTCAAGTTCTGCAGCTAATGACAAGCAAGTATTCTTTTCCTCATACAACAAAAGTATTCACAATTAAATTCTAGTTCTTGTGCACAGTACAAAAAGTACCAACGGAGGAATAGAGTGCTTAGCAAAGGTGAAGCGGAAAGTATTATGTGCCATAAAGTTCAAGGATTATATTTATTTCTTTGCCCGGGAACTGGAATTCTCTTTACCAAGGCCATCTTGGCCATTTTAAGGAGAGCTTTTTAGAAGTTCTTGGTATGGTTTTCAAAGCACATACAAGCCTTGTCCCTACAAAATTCAATAGCTGATGTGCATAAAAGCCCCACCTAAGGGCCAGTTAAAAATTGCTTCTGTTGGATTCTGTTTTCTTTAAAAAAAGAAAAAAAATCAAAATCCAAAAAGTTAGAACCCCCTTAATCCTAATCTAACCTCAGTGACCAATGCATTTCAAAACACCAATGTTTACTTTAAACACTAGATAAGCAGAGAAACAGTTTTTGGTAGCACTGTCAAAAGACATAGTGACTGTCAGGTAAACTACCTAATGTTTTACTGAGGTCCCAGAGAAAACAACACAAATCAGATGTTTTTCCACAATCTCTTTCACCTCACTCAGAAAATGTACAATTCCCACAGAACTCAGAAGTACACCAACTCTTCATCTATTTTACCCAGTAGTTTTCCCACCTCTAGTAGTTCATGCCTCAGGTTATATTAGTAGGATTATTTCATCTCTTAAAAATCCTGCCCAAGCAATCAAACATTATGTACTTCCTAACGTCATCAGTCTCTGAAACCAGTTTTTGTGCTTCAGCTGAGCTGAGCTCCAACCTGGTGCTAACAAGAAGATAGCTCAAAAGGAACGAACGCTTGAGCCTATATTTCAAATCAGCCAAGTTCACACTAATTTCAAAATTTCTGAATAGTTTTTCATTACAATGGGATTGTTTGTAATTACCTACTTTACCTGAACCTTCAGGATGCACCTGAGGGCAAAGCATTCCTAAGGCAACACAGGTAATTCAATAATGTGTTAGAATTTCTCATCTGGATAAAACAGATCATTTTAAGAGACCTTTGCTTTGTTCTGATTCTGGAGCTGTAAGTTGTTGACACGTAAACCAATTTATGAAAAGCATATGAGCTTACCTAAAAAGCGCAGAAGTTTCCCAGATGTAAAGGATCATGCTTGGTACAGACATCCTGCCCTAATCAACCCTTCCTCAGCATCACTACCCATGACTGCACACTGTACCACTCACCAGGAATACCATATTACAGACATAACTTCATTGCCACCCACTGACTATCCAGAACAGAATGATCCAGCTCTGGTCTGCTTTGTCAAACCAAAGCCAGAAACCCTAATAAATACTTTGCAATCAGTTTCATCAAGAATGGTTTCTCACTGTGAGAACACTTGCAAGCTTTTCTGATCAAGCTATGTCTACCTTACTGATTCATCCCCAGAGAAGTAATTTCTGTAAAATATAAAGAAAACTGTATATTTTATGCATTTATTTTCTTCCCATTTTCTGTCTAAAAGTTGTTCACTTTCCTTGTTTTGTGAAATGAGAGCAATACTGGTAACCCTACATGTCAATAAACATGAGTTAAATGAGAAAATATCAAGATATGAATTGCAAAAGCAAGACTTTTACAAAACAATTGCTTTCAGTTTTGGAGGTTTATGTGACAAAAATTTTTGAGAACTTGCCATGCAGAGGTAGTTTGAACACAACAACCCTTTTCTTCATTTTACAAGTAGTTGCAAGCTAGCATTCATGGCCACATAACACTGGAAATTAAGAGGCAGCTAACAAGCCAAAGGAGCACTAACAAATCTGATTTAGAGGCAGAATCTTCTATATTGATGATTTTTTCCTACTTTTCTCTCTCTTTAGTGCTCCATAGCACAGCTGAACTTTTTTATCCCTTTTGTATTGTGTTTCCTGAACATGTGTGCTAGAACATGTCTCATATTTTAACACAGGGCATTTAGTTTTCAATTTTTTATAAAATGCATAGAAATATACCTTCTAGCGCAGATGTGTCTGTGTCTGCATTTATTTCCATATCTATTCATTCATATGTTTCCATAGGAACATAAATTTCAGTAGAAAACATTTTGGTTAAAATGATCTCAAATTACTCACCTACTCTACCATACCCTGGACTAAATTTCCTGTTTTCATTACCCCATGAACACTGCAGTGTGATGCTACCAATTGCCATCATGAGCATGTTTTGCAAGCAAGGCCACACTACACTTGTGGACCAAATGGTGTATGCCAAATGATTATGCAGGCCTTGAGGCACTCTGAGTGTATAAACATTTACAGTACAACAGATCTTTGGCCAACTGGCCAAGTAATTGATTACAGGGCTATGAATATCACTGGATTTTATTTATAAAAATCCCATAACATCAGATCTACTTCAAGCAGAACTAGCACTGGCAGGTTTTAAAAGTAGGATGCTCTCAGGTGAACTCAGAAGCAAGCAATCCTTGCAGCAAATTGTGTAGAACAAATAGGGGCAGGTCTCACCCTGGTTACCATTTTTCCTGACTTCAGTATATCTGACAATTAGGTAAATGCATTACAAAAGTACCTTGTCTTGCTATAGCATAAGTGAACACAAGGAGAACTTTTCTACAGGGAATATTACAGAAAAAGCACAACAACACTTAGTTACATATAAAAAAAAAAAAGATAAAATGGATAAGAAATATTTTAAAAGAAAACTAGCTGAATGTTAGCTTTACATACAGACATTGAATAGAAAATGTCAGATTCTAGACAAGAGAAAAATTATCACAGGGAGTATTTTTTCAGTTCTACTTACTTTCCCCATCAAATCTTAGTTAACTGGTTTGAAAGCTAAGGAAAAAGTTCTGTGGAAAAGCAGGAGATATAGAGGCAGTCAACTGTGTAACTCATATTAAAAGCAGAGGCACCATTTTTATCTTTCGATATGACTTTTACACACACATATGTCAATAAAGAGCCATGCAGAAATATATTTGCCTTTAGTTTTACATTTGCAAAACACAAAATCTCTGACCCATAAACTCATACAGACAGTTAACTTTGCACACCGTGTTAAGCCTCTTGACATAGCACCTCACTCAAAAACGTCCATAAGGGCACATTCATACCTCCTTCTCTGGAGCTAAATTTGCTGTCCTAATTACTTCTCTGTTTGAATCAGTTTTTCCCCCCTTTCCCTTGCTGCTTAACTGGAAAAAAAAGAATGTGGGAGTGCTCCCTAATCTGGTTCAGTGCAGTCAGACACAGAGGGTAAACTCACCTTAAGTGACTGACAGACAAAAGCAAGCTGTAGGTTAGAAGCAATGAATTTAACCGTTCCCACTGTTTGTAAAATGACTATCTGTCTAAAACCTATGCCTTTGGAGAGCTGGTGAAAAATGTGTTAGACCCACAGCACTTGTCACAAAACTGCTCTCAGAAGTACCAATTTATGCACTCTAAATGCAGTTTACAGACATTGTTCCCCACATGCTATATGATTCTGGATCCTCCTCATTCTACTTTACCCGAATCTCTGCATTACTGGTCTAGTTTCCTTATTAGCACCACCTCAGTCAGAGATAAGCATTTCTGTGAACAAGTGGAGGGAACTATGAGCTTCGCCAGGTTCAGCATGACAGCAGTGGGGCAGGAAGCTTGTTCTGGAGTTCTGAGTTCACCTGAGTTCACATTGGCACTGGCTGTCTCCAAACCCAGATACAGTCAGAAAGAAAGATGATACATTGTTCAGAGTAAGTAAACAGTATACAATCCCGGATTTGTATGGCTCTTGTTATATTTGTAAATGGTTTGCAAATGGATACAGTGAAAAACTGCTCTGTTAAGCTTCTTATGAGCAAAACCACTCAGAAAGCATAGAATTCTGACTTTCAGAGCCAAAACCATTTTCTAGAACTAAATGTTTCTAGAACTAAATGTGGCACTGATACTAAAAGTTGCAATCCAAAGGCAGCACATAAATTCAATTGTCTGTGACATAACTAGAAAATAATTTGTAAAGATCTCTGGTATGTAATATTCACAGCAGAACAGCACCCAGAATTACAGTAAACAGTGTCTAAGTACTCTGTAACTGTTAAGAGCAATGCCAAGCCACTTCCTGGCAAGTCAATGGACCTGAAGAATACAAAGGTGGGTTTGGGTTTACTGTGCTTCCTTTGAGGTCTTGCCCTGAACAGAGGTTAGTCAGACTACACTGAAGGTCTCAGAACAGCTAATATGTTTTTCTTTGTGCAGTATCTGTAATTGGAATGCTTTTTGAGCAGCAGGAGGGCAACCATGCAGTTCAGAGAGACTAGGTAACGCATTTCCTCTGTCAGAAAAACAAGAAACAAATCACTTGCAGTGGTAAGAAGCCAACACCAGCATCTCTAGAACATATGTGGAACAGAACTGCTGCTGTTAGAAACGAAAAAGACCTATTGATCTGCTAGCCCAGCTACCTGCAAATTTAAGACTGTACTCTACAGGATGTCTGCTACTGTTTATTTTCTAGACTGGTTTTAGAAGACTACATATTGATGATTCCACCACTTCCCTTAAAGTTTTATTCCAATTTTTACGTAGCTCCCTGTCAAGAGGAGGAGACTGTTTGTTATTCAGACTATATTTTGAAGTCCATAGACCGCATCTGGATGTTCATTAAAATAGTTTCTTGCTTTCTTGATGTCTACCTGCCTAGAGGAAGTTTTTCCTTTCTACCTTTATTTACCCACCTTTGATATTACCTCAGAAATCAGCACTCCTCTGAATGCTTGCTCTGGTCAAATGACCAGTACTGGTCATTTTCTGGCTGCCCTTTCTAGCTTGTTAGATTCTTTCTTTCCAAGCTCTGTGGGCAGCATAATTTTAGCAATCAGCTGTCCAGGGTGACAGGCAAAGAGAAAAAGAGCAATCTAAGAGTGGAAGGACCTAATTAATAGAAAACTAGGAGAAGCCTGTAAATGCAGGGTGTTGGAGCTTAAAATGAAAACGAGGAAAAACATGTTGGGGTTTTTCTGAATCTTTGCAACTGTGCATATCAGAAGCACCCAAGGCTAACCAAGCTTTTAGTAGTCTGATAAAGGATCAATGTGTCGGGTCTTATTTAGTGGAAGAACCCAATTAATTATTATACAGAATTAGATGCCATTTAGCATTGCTTATATTACTGATGACTCGCTAATTTGGCTGGCTCTGATGTAATTACAATTAATTTACGTCCTTAATCCTAATGCTCTAACCTGGCTTTGATTTAATCAGGCAATGTGGAGGTATCACAATCAAAGCAGCATTGAGGAGCTCACTGTTAAAAAGAGATAATTACACCTTACAAAACATATCCTTTCTACCACTCATGTTTTGAAATACTGAATTAGCTCAGTGAAAATTCCCCGCCAGAAAATCTCCAATGACAAAGGTAGGTTTAAGTGCAGAGACCTGAGGACATTGCTCAAAACTCTTCTTTTCCTTCTCTCAGAATATGCAACAACTGTTCTAGTTATTTAGCTGCAATCTACAGATATTCAGATAAGCCCCAAAAAAAGGCAAGTCTTCGTATCATGCTATCAAGACAGGATAGGTGACCGACAGTAAAGCTGAACTGCCTGTAACATCTGGAAACACATAACTGCAAATGAAAATAATAGCAACAGAGAACTCAATTCAGTTTTGCCTGGTGAAAAGACAAGGCAAAAGCAAGTAACAATACCTTTCTTCTGGAGATGTTGGTCTTCTGTACCCTTTACACATCTCTAATTGTCAGCTCCCCTTGAGCCTTTACCACTGTCACTGCTTAGTTCCCTCTTGTCTTGTCCCAGAAAGGATGGGATTCCTTTACAAGAAATCCTAATGGTGAGGAGAGACAAATAGGTCCTTCCAAGCCATTATTATAGCTGTAAGAGAGGGCCCTTGCTGTGGGTTTGTTTTCTGACACAAGAGAGAAAAGCAGTTTTGAGGAACTAGTCCTAGTCTTCAGATGCTTTCTAGGAAACTAGACGTAAGGAAGCCTGGATCTAAAGAATTTTGCTGTGTATTTTCTTCCCTCATTACCTCACTTCCTGATTTTCCATTGAGTTGTAGATCTGGCCCCAGACCCTTACAATATGGTGTGGTCTCTGCCTTATTTTCTCTTTTTACACTCCTGTCTTGCATGGGCCTGAGAAGTTTCTTTGTTGCTATGTGTCTACACTGATAAACTATTAATCCATAGGTCATTAAATTAATTCTAGTAATTTGTGAGGAGATATTTTAGCTACTCATTCACTCTTTAGCATATAACTTTAATGTGGTCCACTATGGAAAGCTTCTTTACTCTTGCTGAATTAAAAGGCACAGAAATTCTCTCTCTGTTCCCTGCCTTAGAGGCCAGCCTGACAAAAAATCAACTGACTTCAGCTGAAAAAAGACTACCAGAGCAGAATGCACTCAGGGGCAATGCAAACTTGGTTATTCTTTTGCAAACAGCACATCTCTTTCAGCCCAGAATAGCACATGTTAGTGAGGTTATCAGATTACTGGAAGGTAAAAGAGTTCACAGGCTGGAATGTGAGAAAGTGTTCAGTGTCAAGTGTAGGGAATTTAATTTCAGCTACCCTGGTTATGGTGCTTTGCAGCCATCTAACTGCTCTTAGTTCTTATAACCATGCTGCTGTAACCTGTAGTACTAGTGCAAAACACTAAGCTTACCATGACTGATGGCAACCAAAGGAACTGCCATAACTTACTGTCTTCTTTTTTGTTAAATAAAAGCAGGATATTTTTATGAGAAAGAACATTAGCTTCCACTTATGTTTGCCTGCTATGACACCTTCTAACTACATGCAGAGCCAAAATCATGAGCCCACATGAAAGATTACCTTTACAGGACTCACATCTTTCCATCTCTCCTTTTGCAAGTCCCTAGAGTACAACCTTTGCCCAGATGTAATGAAGAGAAAGTGAGCAGGACTTCCTCCTCATTTCCTCTCCCCTTGTCTCATACGTATAATTGTATTGAGGCTTTTGAACACTCAAGTCACCCTAACTAGTACAGCACCTAATCTTTTCAAATATATGATTAAGTCGTGCTGAGGTCCCTGAGAGTTAAGTATATGTTTGTATGCTTTGTTTGAAAAGAGACAGTCTGCTGAAGCAAAGCGTCAGAGACCAGCCTATGTGCTCTTCCATGTACAAGACTGGGTCCAAATTGTTGCAAGCATTTTCATTAGTCAGTCTCTAAAACAAACCTGTCTTTATCAAGTTGTCACATTGTGAACAGAGGAGAAAGAAGAGGAAGTAGTTTTGAGAGGGGAGGAGAGCTGTCCCTTCCCTGTGTATGTAAACGTCTCCCCAGCAGCTGACAGAACTGCAGATGTGTTGTTTTGGGATGCCTTCTCTCTCTACAACAGGCATGCTCTGGAGGAGATAATGGCTGCCATCCCACCGAGAGTGCTGTTATATGATCCTCTTTCAGTTATTTGAAATATGGACTTCACTCAGAGGATTCTAGGAATAGCTTCTCCAGCTGTTCTGGAGAGATAGAAAGCTGTCACAGGAGACATCGTTAGACTCCGGTAAAATCAGCAGCTGCACTAAAGATCTCACATAAACTCCTTAATGGTTTGTACCATTCAGTCAGGAGTCAAGGAGAAGTGAAATGTGGTCTGTGACTATAAGGCAGTTTGTATTCCATGCATCAAGGCTGTGCTTGAATTTGGCAGACAGAATAGGAAAGATGCTAAACGGATCCTTTTATCAAGTGTCTGAGCAGTTACTTGATCTCAGAGGTTTGTATACCTGCAACCAGCAATGTAAATGTCTGAGACAAATTACAAGGCAGCAGTAGTGTTACAGTGAAGGATGAAAGTGCACACAGAAAGGCAAACAAGCAGAGCATTACAACAGCCACTTAATGGCAAACACATTTATTAACATCAAGTGTGATGTTTGTAGGTTTTCCCTGCCACAACCAGCTGCAGATGCCAGCTACTTAAAAAGATGAAACAGTGCAGTGAATAGAAGATTTTTTTTTTTTCACTGTAGCTTGCCTGCATTCTTGGCAGTGGAAGCAGGCTCCTATCTCTGCCTTCGAAGTAACAAAAGCCATGCTGGTACACAGTGAGCAACTTGATTTCACAAGGCCTCCTGGGAAGAGTGTACAGGAGCATGGCTCTGTGTCTGGCAGCTGCATCCTTGAATAAAGAGGAGGAGGAAAAGGGCAGGAAGGAAGGAGCACGCAAGGTCTCCATACCACACGTGAGAAGCTTTTATACACAATCAGACATCCTTGCCCCAAAGTATTCAATAAAAGAAATGTTCAAGGTGAATCACTATACTTAGTGCACACCACAGCAGCACATTTCACAGGCTACTGTTCTTTTATTAGAAACATTTCTCAAAGGTTTTATTGCTGCCCACAGATTGCAAGGGTTCAGGTTTTTTAAGCATAGGAAATATAGTGGAGTAGAAAAACAAAATAAAAATTTGAAAATTCAAGATATTTTATAAAGCAAAATTAGCATTCTTTCACTTTGCTTTTTGCTTTTATACTGAAGAGAAATATGTAGTCAAAACACAAGGAAGAAATGGCTGTATTGCAGTGAAATGCATCAGTTTATTTCAGTTTAAGGGACTGACTCAAAATAGATATTTTATCATGCCAGTGATATGACATGGACTGAAAACATCTACAAAAATTAATGCACAAATCAATGGAAATTCAGAGACATATAGGGATATTCAGATTAGTACTGAGTTAGCTGTGAAAGGCCATAGTGTGAGGTAAACCCTCCATATCTACAATACTGATTTATATCAAGACCTTTATCTGGGTAAATAAGGTACAAGTAAAAGATTGTTCACTTCAGAACCTTAAAAGTATTATGAAGTTCAGTGGAGATAGGACATTTTTCTTAAAAGGTAAACAAAGTCAGGAATCTTCTGTGTTTCAAAGTCCTAGGAAACTTCTAGACAAACTAGAAAAAGAAGAGGGCAAAATTACTAGTACACAGATAATACTGGTGTCTCAGCACATTGGTCTTTTCACTTAACTCCAGTGTATTTAGATTCAGGCAGAGAATTAAATTAATCATTATGCAATGAAAATCAGGACAAATTTTCTTAAGGGTATATTGACATTTTATCTCTCTTATTCATTGGCTTAGATGTAAACAAGGGTTGCAAAAGAGCGAGTATCTTGCCTATTTCACATTCGTAAATCACAGTAGGGCTTAATTTGATACTCTCATTCTTCCAACAGGAAAGAATGAGGGAGGGCATGCACTCCCTAAAAGTAAACTTCTGGCAGTGAGGCCAAAGAAACAGCAGTGCTCAGTTCTTTCAGTAAAATGGTGATCCTAATAAAAATAAACATCTGGTTATCTGAAACCACTGTCAGAGAAAGAGTATATTTTAACTATTAGCAGTACCTGGTGGATCAGATTAATTCTTCCTACTCTGAATATTTTTTTTTACATCACAAATAATTCTACTAATTTTAAAGAATAGAGCCTTTAAAGCAAAAAAAAAAGCAAAACCCAACAAAAAAACCCCCAAACAACACACAAAAAACAACCAACCAACAAAACACAACAACAACAACAAAAAACAAATCCCAAAAAACCCCAGCCAAACAAAACCCCACAACCAAGCCCAACCCTCACCATGGCCTGTTATTTATATGCCCAAACCTTGCTAACTAGGGAGTGTTTTCTGCGTCAAGCAGAAGTTGAATTTAAACCATTTGTGAATTCATTACTCACAGGTTATTGAGATTGCAAGGATTTGTAAAAAAACCCTATAAATGTAATAGAAAATTTGTGCATTCATATAGTAAATGTTTAACCATTTAGCATGTGCATCTGACCTATTCTGTCTTCAGTGCATGATTTCAACATTCCTATTTTAGATGGGTAGAAAGTCTTATTTTGAACAAAGTTAGAGACTCAAATCAGAACAATCAGTTATTAAACTCTACAATTCATCAAAAGTAATTTAAATGCCCTTTGGTTAAGAAAAATGTAATATGACATATCAACCTCTTCAAAGACACCCCACACAGATTTCACAGGAACTGATTGTTCACATTACTGAAAAGAAGAACTGAGCAAACAAAAGCCTTATCTATAGGGACTAAGATGTAGTTAAATATGTTTGGTTTTGAATTCATTTTTGTGAGAACTTCAGCCAGGTTTCTTCAGTTTAAAAAGAATTATGATTGTGAATGAAGTTAACAGTATTTTCACAAAAGATGAAACTTGAGTCAGTGTGGAAACCTGGTCCTGTGAAGAACTGTATTCAATCAGGGGCTTGTATGTGCAGTCAATACAATTCAAATTGCAAATATAAACAATGAATAGCAAATACTCCATGGACCACTGACAGAAAACAGTTTGTCAGCAATCCATTGCCTGAAATATATTAACAACAAACATTTGCTGAGTAATTGCAATCAGTAAGTTTGTTGGAACACATCCAGTTGACAGACAATTTATCAACGGGGAAAAAAAAAGATAAACATACAAGATGTCTTTTTAGTTCTTCCATTTTGTGGCCCAACATCACAAACTTGAAATTCAGAGAATTACCACTGGCCCTTTTGCCTCCACTGTGCTTACATGTTGCTTTTAACACTATTTACAACATGGTCACAAGTTACATCCATACAGGTAAATAGCCTGAGTCTTCAGATTAGACTTTGTACTTTAAGATTATCACAGACAGTACTTGTTCTGTTTGCTTATTCTCAAACTATATGAGTGCTTTATAAAGAGTAATTGGGTCAGGTGAAACACTGGAGAGGCCGACTGTTATTCTACCGGAAAAGAAAGCTCAAGCTCAGAAAGCTAAACCAGCCTGAATTTCAAGGGCAATAGGAAAGTGTGTTGTCATTAAGAATGTCACCATGGTGTATCTGAACAAGCATCTTACTAGATGAAAGTGCATTTTTTAAAAGTTAATTTTCCAGTTTTCCACACCTACCATGCATTGATTCATATAATGAAACAAGTAAGCTAGATTTCTTTTAGGTGAAATGAAACCAGATAAAGTTTTACAGGAGCAGCCCTAATGTGCTCTGGGCACAGCTAACCAAACGGACATTCAGTTCTGAAATGTATAGGTGTGGACGTCACTGTTTGAGCATCAAATATTTCACTTCACAAAAACACTCCTATTGCCTTACAGTACCTGTTAACATGGATGTAGCTCGAGATGATAGAAACCAAACCTAGAAGTAAGGACTCATGATGAGATTATAAACTGTTTTCTGTCCCACATGTCCATTTCAAGGTTTTCCTCGTTCTAAGCATCCCCTTTTAAAATATAATAAAATTTGTGCTTTTAAAATTAAAAACCCCTTTGATATATCTGGCACTCTCACATAAAGAAAAAGTATAGACAGGTCCACTTAAAGGTTTACTTGACCAACATTTGGTCATCTGAATATCGTTCCTTGAATGCAGTTGACAGCTCCTGGAAATTGTGTCCCACACAAAAATTAGCAGCAATAATGTTAATATTTCTCACTCTGTAGAAAAGCAAAAACCTAATCTGCCATATTTAAAAAGCGAAATAAGCAATACCCAGGGAACTGCAGGCCAGACACTCTCACCTGAGTGACCAGAAAGATCATGGAACATATAGTTTCCTCCTTGAAACTAGGCTAAGGCACATGGTAATTAAGGAGGAGATTGATGAAAGTCAACATGGCTTCGCTAAGAGCAAATTGTGCCTGACGAGTTTGGTGGCCTTTTATGATGGAGGTACAGCAGGGGTACATGAGAGAAGAATAACAGATATCATGTACCTGGACTTGTGCAAAGCATTTGACACTGTACTACATGATACCCTAGTCTCTAAACTGGAGAAACATGGATTTGCTGGATAGAGCACTTGGCAGATAAGGAATTGGCTGGATGGTCACATTCAGAGATGTGGTCAATGTTTCAGTGTTCAAGTGGTGACCAGTAATGAGTGATGTTCCTCATCTTTGTTGGTGACACGAATGGTAGTACTGAGTGTACCCTCAGCAAGCTTGACCACAACACCAGGCTGTGTGATGTGGTTGACACACCTGAAGGCTGGGATACCATCCAGAGGGACCCTGGTTTGAGAAATGGGCCTGGGCGAACCTCATTGAGTTTAACAAGGCCAAGGGCAAGGTCCTGCACATGGGTTGGAGTAACCCCATGCACAGGCTGGACAGTGAGAGCAACCATTCTGAGGACTTAGGGGTGCTGATGGATGAGAGGCTCGACATTACTTGGTAGTTCACTTGCAGCCCAGAAAGGAAATTGTGTTCTGGGCTGCACCAAAAGCAGCATGGCCAGCAGGTCAAGGGAGGAGTTTCTCTACATCTAGTCCACTCTCTTGAGACCCCACCTGGAGTACTGAATCCAGCTCTGGGGTCCCCAGCATAAGAAGGTCGTGGACCTGCTGGAAAAAGTCCACAGGAGGCCACAAAGATGATCAGAGGACTGGAAAATCTCTCTTGTGAAGACAGGCTGAGAGACATGGGGTTTTTCAGACCTGGAGAAGACTTCCAGAAAGACTTTATAACTTATATCAACTTTCTGATACCTAAAGGGGGCCTGCAGAAAGGCTGAAAAGGAACATCTGATAAGGGTGTGTAGTGACAGGACAAGGAGAAACGCCTTTAAATTTAAAGAGGGCACATTTAGATTCAATACTGGGAAGAATTCTTCACCATCAGAGTCACTGGAGTCACTGGAACAGGTTGTCCAGAAAAGCTGTGACTGCCCCATCCCT